>OMNM01039354.1:0-13486 GCA_900302745.1 Parablennius parvicornis | reverse complement strand
CACACACACACACACACCCACACACACACACACACACACACACACACACACACACACACACACACACACACACACACACACTCAACAAATCAAGGCATTTTTCTTCAATGAAGAGAGAGAGAATTAAAGGATGTGCATGCACATACACACTTGGCTCGTCAAGAGCCACTCAGTAATTGTATCAAAGCTGTCATATGAACGATACCACGTGAAATCACATATATCTTTCAACTTCTACGTCAGACATTTTGTGTGAAGTATTTAGGCTTCAAGATACACTGAACTAAAAGGCGGTGGATGCATGAACATGCTGAGACTGAAAGAGAAAAAAAAAATTCCTTTGTATTGTTGCATTTGGTAGAATAATGACAAATCCTGTCAGAAATGGATTTGAATGTTATTTTTAAAAAAGCATGTAAGTAATAAGAAAATCGTTACATTTGACTCATATATTGTGTTTAAAGTTTGTGGCTTTGCCTATAGGAACTGCTGTTGTACCACATTATGTAAGAAAGGAACCAAACCCAGAATGACAGTAGGATGCAGCTGTTGGTCTTTGGCTGTTGAGATTTCAGAGTAATTGATTTAAAGCAAGTCAACCCTCATATACAACAGACCCTCTGGTGAGAGGACCCGCTAGCAGTGGACACTTTGTATAGAGTGAACGAACCAGCGTGCACAGGTTTTTAACTGTTAGCACACCAAAATGAGCAGAAAACACGCTAAACGCAGAGAACAGACAGCCGAGCGGACACTAAAACGGGTAAAATACTACAAGTTCTGCCTTCCCAATGTCCACCGTCTTGGATTTTTCTGCCTGCCACGAAAACACAAAAACATAGATTACTGAACGCATACGGAAAGTGCTGAATCGGATGACACTACATTGTTGTTCTCAATTTTTGATTTGGCAGCAAAACACAGTATGGAGGAGACTAGAGTAGGCTCTCCTGCTGAGTTTCTCTCAAGGTAACTATCAACTCTTATTAAATCATGCCTACTGGGGCTAATATGACCTGATAACTTGCTTTACTGCTTCAAGATCACCGGCCATAAACTTACAATGAGAAACAATCTGTCAACAATGACTTTCTGTGTATAATCAATGCTATTAGAGTTATGAGAGATAAATGGTCCATTCAATATCAACTGGTTCTTTAATTTGTCGCCATGACCTGTCCTTCTGGAGAGTGGACATCTGTCTTCAGGGGACACTAGCCTTTGGTTTTACCGTGTCTGACATGAGGGCTTTACTGTATTTGATATTTTGAAAACAACAGGCCTTTCCAGTATTGCAACAAAATACGGTCAAATAAACCTGAATTAATAGGAAACATCTTCATGGCTTCAGAAGTGTGAAACACCGAAGCATCACAAGGTGCTCCACTGAGAGCACTTTGGGATTAAGGTCCCACTTTCAGGCAGTGAAAACAAAAAACTTTTCTTGCATTTCGACGCATGCAACGGGCCATATATGTCTCAATTTCAATTTAGTGCAAAAATAACCTTTAAATTTGAAGTTTAAAGTCTCTTTTTTGAATGTTTAGATGTCTCTATTTTCACAAAACCAAACATTGTTACATAAAGTGACTACAATCTCAACATAAAGCCAATTCTAATAAAACATTCCAGTGCAAAATACGTTGAAATATAAAAAAAAAACAAAATACCTCCTAAACATTTTTTACAATAAGCACGTTTTTACAAACTGACAGATATCATGGCTTTGAGGCTAGTTTGATAGCAACGAGGTAGCCAGCTTTCATGATGGCACCAACAATATCTCAGCTTAGGTCTCAATGTTGTGTTGTGTTCATTTTAAAAATCTTAAAAAAAAAAAAAAGTTTTCTTTAAAATCTTTAGTTTTCTTGGAGGTTTGGCAGCCCAGATTGGAGCCTCTTGGAAGGGGGTTTTGGTCCACGAGCCTTATTTTTGTCACATTTTGCCAAATTTCTCCATTGCACCCTGAACTAATTGTTTTCAGGTCTTTTCATTCCTTTTTATGTGAGACCGTCTGAACCATATATACGTAAATACATTTTTTATACACTTCTTTAAAATGTGCTGCATAAAAGAGTGAGGTCACCGAAAAGTGAAAGTGAAAACAAATATATTGGGCTGTTTTCAACAGTAGTGGAGACATCGAACAACCATCAAATCATCAAACTGTTTAAGGAATATCAGGGGCATGAGAGCTTGCATGAAGCTCAACGTTAAGAGTGGATACTGGTTGATTAGTTGGTATTTAAAGGTGAAAGCCTTCATTTAAATGCAGTCTGGAGGTCCAGGTAGAGTAACATTTAGAGTGGCCTCACTCTCAGCCCCTGCTAATGATCCACTCTGCTCAAGCTTCCTTTGCTAAGGAGGAGTTGGACGGATTCCCAGCTTGGCTCCACTGGGAGCCTCTCTGCAGCGTCCACGCCTCCTTATGGTCACAGTTATTCTAAAATCCAGGCTTCATGCTTTCACACACCACCTACTATCTTACACAGCTACACATGCACCCTCTGTTGTGCTTTCACAAATACCCATGATAACATCTCAGTCTACTATGTGACTGGAGTCACGTATGTTAAAAGAATGCAGTGATCTGTTTTTAGTTTTTAGTCTTGACTCTGAATATTACACATCTTTAGACTGTGAGTGAATCTTTATCGAACTGTCCCTTTAGAAAATATTATAACACTGACATGACACAGAATGACAGTTTTTACTGTGTGCTTCACAGGCTCGGGCCTGGTGCTACCAATTGCCAGTCAAGTAATTTGACACAGCCTAGACAAACACACACACACACACACACAGACACACACTCACACACACTCTCTCACACACACATACACAGAAAAAAGTACAGCACAGGCACACACACAGTTCTGGTCCTCTCGTCTGTAAAGTTGAAAGCAGCACTTATGGCACGATAATTAATTTGGACTCCTTCTGCATGGCGGTGGCCCCTCCCGCCTCCCATTAATCATTAACACTGTTTGTCTTTCTAACTCTTGGATGAACCACGCTCTGAAAATATGGTCAGAAGTCTCCAACAACTTTTTATGCCTTCCCAGACTGGCAGATGCTGACCATTTGGAGCAACAAAAACAGAAAAACAAACATGAAATCCCTCTGATAATCCCTTCATTACAGCTCCTGCTTTAAAAACCAAATACTCCTGAACTTTTACCATCAAGGAACAATGAAGCCCATTCACAATACCTCATTCTGTCGGGGTCTGAAAGCGTTTATATTCTTGGACAGACTTGAAGTCAGCTGTGTTTGCGCGGAACCGCTCCTCATGGCTAGCCAGGCACGAGGTGAAAGTTAAGGGCGATGCCATTAATGCCTCCTTGTGCCACAGGGTCCAAATCTCTCCACATCACCAGGGTAGCAACTAACCTGTTTGCTTCCTTCGGTGTCAGAACACGTTAACCCCATTTTCTCTGCTCTCCATGCTGATATGTTATGCCCGGCAACCCCAGTGGCCAAATAATCCTGATTTCTCAACAATGGCAGAGCACATATGGCTGCACTTTAAGAGGTTTGAACGTTGGTCCGCTGTGGCAGAAATAGCTCAAGGCTGCACAGAGATGTCTCGACAACAAAACAGAGGACACTCTGGACTGTTTAATGAATTTATGTTAGAAAAAGGGGCCAATAAGCAAGAACAACTGACATGTTTGGATAAAACAAAAGCTGAACATTTCATAACTTTGCAGGGTATCATGACAATGATGACAAAGCACATTCAATGACATTAGAAAACATAGGTACAAGATGCTTATGTTTGCAGGAAGACATATAGAAAATATGTATTTTCAAAAATTGTGAGTTCTGATGAAACTTGGTGTATCTTAGCTAAAGAATAAGTATAGTAAAAATAAGGACATAACAGTTCTATCTCTCCACAGATCATTGAGGATGACAGTTGAAAAGGCTGTGAGCCCTGATTGCAGCCATTAGTCATAATATATAGATTAAAGGTTTTTCTCAGGTATTACTTACTCAACCCCTGAGAACATTAAGACAAATATGCATCTCTGAACGATATTCAGCTAATCTGGTGTTCTTATACCAGTCTGACCCAGTTTATTTCTGTTGCGATTTGTTGTGTCCTTCCAGGCTCATACATGGTTCTTATGTTCCATGTACCAAGTCTGCCGGTGGTCCTGCGTGTAACCTGAGGTGTCGATTGAGCAGCTCCCGCTGTGCAGGTTTGGCCACTCTATGTCATGGTCTTCCTGGTTTGGACTCTTCGTGCTTGTCTCAGGAGTAAGTGGGCTGCATTTTCTGTGGATGTTTGTGTGACTGAGGGAGGTTTTATGAAGGTGGTTAGAATATCATTCTTCCCTTAACCTGGAGGTCCAGTCTGGTCTCTGTCTGTCGACCTGTTCAGCATGGCCGGCCCTGCCAGGAGTATTACACTGCCGAGCAGCAGATATGAGACCTTCTGAGTCGTGCATCACTGAAATAGCTTTGACATACCTACACAAATATTCAAAAGTGTGTTGATTTTATAACAACAAAAGAGTTCCCTGCTCGATTCTTCTCCAGCACTTTCAACTCCCTGTTCTAGTTTTCAGGATGGGTTTGCCAAGCAGTAGTGAAAGCGAGAGCTGAAGACCAACATTCAAGACGGATGTTTCTGTGTGACAACAGCCAAAACTTCAAAAATACACAACAACACCTGCTATGTGATGATGACCCACACTGTCCTGAAGTCTGTGATAAAATAATGAATTTATCACTTCCAAATGTATGAACGTGCACTGCTTTGGAGCTATATATAGAGATTCTGTCGCAGGTGTTGAATAAGCTCATTGAAAATACCGTTGGAAACAACAAACATGACTGAAACTGCAGATTACGTCTGGCATAAACCTTGTGTGTAACAAGTCGAGTGTATGCAAATGGCGAGACACCTGTTTCGATGCACATGATACTGGGCACCTTCAAAATGACAACGAAACACTGAGCCATTAGTTTGAGTTGATTAATAGCACTGTTGCTTGTACTTGTCCTCCAGTGAACCTAATCACACATCAGTTCACGACCAACAGACACAATGATAGTTCGCTCTCTTCCAGTACAATTGGTGTATGTGTTTTTTTTTATTTAGGTGTTGCCACAAGTTGTTTTATTCAGATGTCCATTTAGTTACACTGTCATTGAAACGTCACAGAGAACTCAGACAATAAAATAAGATTTTTAATGTAATTATGATGTAATGTGCTGCATATATGATGGAAATCATGTCTTTTTCATGGTTTGTTTGACAAATTAGAAAATACCTACAGCATATTACAATTTAGTTATGTTTTATATCTATCTTTGTGGTGAAATATCTTGACTGCGAGTTTATCAAGGAAAACATGAGATCATGAGCCAAGTGTGTGTAGTTTCCTTGAAGGCTCTTCTAATTACATACAGTATGTGCTGAAGTGACGTCCATGAAGAATAGTGATGTTACAAGTATCATTCAGTCTTATCTGTGACTTCCTGATTGTTTCTTGTCATGTGCAGATTCTCAACTCACAAGTGGGAAATTCTAAAATAGTAATGGAGTTTACACCTCCATCATCGACATTATCCGTGTTAGGAACGATAACACTGAGTGGCTTAATGTCTTTAGGCAATGGAGACATTTTAACAAGCCGTGAGAATAGTGAGCACTTATTACTGGACGTGCATAAGCAAAAAAAAAAAAGAAAAAAAAGAAAGAGACTGTAGGCCATCAAAAGTCTGTCCAGAGCATTGAAAGCCGACTGACAGCATCCAGCTGTGCTGCTGTCGTCCGGAATGGGCATCGTGTCAGATGACAGTTCAGAGGAAAGTGTGTCTCATTTCATTCCACATTGTGCTTTCTCTTTCCTTTCTCGAGCTCCGTCTCTGGCTTCCACTTGCTGTTGTCGCTCAATGCTGCACATTTCCACTCCTCTCTCTCCCTCGCTCCCTGTCTCTAGTCATCCCTGGTAGCCCTCTGTCATCCGTTGGCCAAGCTGGGAGTGATGCCAGGCTGGCTGAGCCTGGCATCCTGCACGGCCTGCCAGGCTGGGCTTGAATGGAGAGGCAGAAAGGACCTTGGCTAAACTGGCACATGCATCACAGGGTGTGTGTAATGGCTCCCTTATGCCAAACACTATATCCCTCTAATATAGCTAATTCATCTGAGACGGGGGGTGGTCAGATTGGGCAGGGAGAAAGCAAGGAAGGCAATCACAGAACGACAGGCTCTCAGATCGACAATCTTTGGACCCCCGGATGGTTCTGTCATTTTGTTCCAACCGAGGAGAGCAGGCTTAGTGTTGGGCATGTGGTCATGTTACTGGATTATTTATATCTTAGATTCATTTTCTGTAATGCCTCCTCTCCCCCCCTTGAAATTGGCCATCGTAGCTTCCCTTCAGAAACCAAGAGTCTGTTCTACTTCTGTGATCAAAGGACTAAACAGCGTCCATGTCCAATGCCCACTTTCTCAAGTCAGCAAGTCTGCTTTTCTGTCAGGCTGCAGCTCAACTAGTAGAGTAATAGAGTTAATATTTCAAAAGGTAATGGAATCCAGAGAGGAGACCAGGCAAAAAGCACAAGTCAGCATTCAAGTCCCAAAGTTAAGAGCCATGCAGAGAGACAAATTAAAGAGGGAGCAATCAGAATCAAAGAGAATTCCTGAGGAGTATCATTCCAGGCAGAGTTTTTTACTGTAACCTGGCCTATTAGACCTGAGTTCTACGCTTGCTGTGGAAAATCTTCCTCCTCACACTTACTCTGATCATGGCAACGGACCAGTGCATAATATGGCCTGGCAGGCCACCAGTGCAGAACATATGCAACTTATCAGTTAAGCTCCTTTTGTTTTTATCTGCCCAGTGAACATAGCCGGTAAACTCAAAACATCTTTTCCAGCTAAACTCGAGTAAAGGATGAAGTAGACTCCAGATGAAGACTGTGAAAGGAAATGACTGCTGTGTTTTTCACTTGTCATCAGCCTGGATTCTCCTGAAATAGACTTGGCATAGAGAATAATATTCACTGAAGTGTTACGGTGGCTGCAGCATACAACAGGTAGGGCCTGACTTGCAGAAATATCCAAAGAATACATAACAAATGACATGCTCACACAAACAGATTGTGCTTTCAGTTTTCATACTTTTTTGCAGGCAATTGTTTAGAATAATAGCTCGAGTGGCATTGCATGCAAACAGGAGCATTTAAATGGATGCTTGCATGTTTTGCTGCTTGCCTCCATAATCTGAAGAGTTCTGCATACTCACAAAATGAAACGTTTAGGCCTGTAAACGGCTGCAGATTAAAGCATTTCTTCATACTGTACTACATTCCGGTTATTTGACCAGATTACTGAACCAGATTGTCAATTTTAGTAAATTGTGTTAATGTTCGGAGAATTGCAGGATCCAGCGTGTACTGCTGGGCTTTTGTGTATTTGTTTATAGTACTGAGGCCACAGGTCCATCTTTATAGTGACTAATGGGTTTTTTTCATTTTTTACTTTTATGGTTTATTGAATTAAAAAAACATGAAAATCTACTGAGCCAGATTTGAACTTGGATTTTATTTCAACCATTAAATTAAGAACCAATTATGAAAACCCACAAAATTCACAACATGAGAACCAAGAGGGCAGAAATATTGAGTTTTAGGCCTCGTTCCCACTGTAAACTATTCGAAATGTGCCAAGACAAGCCCAATAACATTATCAGGGCTGGTTTCTTTAAACTTTTCAAAGCCATACAAGACATGATGCCACTGTTTTCACAGCCTCAGTGGTTCTCTGCACCATTGGAAAACCTAATGTTCCCATCTAGAAGTGTTGCTGTTTAGTTTTAGTTGCTTGACATTAACCAAACCTTAACCACAGTGATGGAAGATCAGAAAGCATCCTGATAATTATTTTCCCAAACCGCCTAACCAGATACAGTTAACTAAAGCTTCTTAGCTGTTGAAGGGTTTTTTTCACAACACATGGTTTGTCTTTTGCAGGCTATTATGAGTAACCCTGGAAGTATTTGAAGGAGGTATCGTATCTTCTGCTGTCTTTCCATAATGGCCTCTTTTCACAATCACATTTTCTCCTTTTTACTCATGTGAGCCACTTATTCTGATTATTATAAGGCAGCCCGCGGACAGGGATGATTACACAGCTCAGAGACAGAACAACAGTCAGGAAAAGGAGAGAATCGAGAGCACTATGTCACGTCTGGTAGTGTGTCAGCGCAGCCAACGCCTCCCCACTTACCCCAGACCACATACCAGTCTGGCTGGCAGTCTGTGCCAAGGAGCCCATGCTACTGCATTAAGACTTATCCCTCAAAACTCGGCATGTGTGTGTCTGTGTGCGCATGAGTGACATTTAGACTCCTCCATTGCCATTTATGTTGGCATCGCCGCGTATACCACAGAGGCACCGTGCCTGAGCCAAGTGTTGCTGATGACTCTCTTTATCCATTGCAGTATGTAGGGTTGGTAAAAAAAAAAAAAAAAATAAAAATCACACACACACACACAAATGCAGACACACACACAGTGCAGCGATTAAGAATAGCCAACTGGCGCAGATGGCTGTAAAAATATATTTGGAGCCATAAGCCTCGAGCACGCTGTAATGAAAACTACCCAAGTAAGAAAGTCGGAATAGGAGAAAACATGGTGCAGTAATACAGCAATTAATAACCAATGTATTATTATAGGAGTAGGATTTCTGCACATTAAGAAGCATTTATTAAAGACACACGACCGCAATGCAATGCAGAGTTTGACTTGTCCATTTAAAGAACATTAACTCCTGCTTCCTTCATTTTTTTTCAGTCTATATATAATCATTGCTTAATCAGGTATGGTAGCTTTAATTAGAAATTAAATTTAACACTCATCTATAATCTGCCATATCTTTAATCATACTTTAGAAACACCTTCATTAAACACTTTATTAAGAAAACCTCTCTCTTTCCTTCACTTCTTGGTTTAATGAATTCCACCACACTTTGTGAACATTGACCCTGATATTGAACTGGACTCAGAGCCACTAACTGAGGAGGCCATGTTTCTCCAAAAAAAAAAAATAAAAAAAAAAAGATAAATAAAATAGAATAAAAGGACAACAACAAATATATTCTGGAAGATCCTTCTTATCCAATCAAAGCCAATGAAGCTGAAGGTCAGAGGCAATCCAACTGAATTTTTAGTGGTCGACAGAGCAGCCCAGTTCCGACCATGCTTTTCTCTCTTCTGTAATCTTCTGTAATCCTGCAGGACTCTTAGTGGTACAGCATATCCCAGAGTTATGACTACCCATTTTTTAATGGTTAAATAGTAATCCTGGCACATTCTTGGTGGTGTACAGCTTCCCATAGCTTGTTCAAGACAGATTTACTGCATGGAAATTCAAAAACCATTCAGCTTTGATGGTTCGTCTACTTCATAAAAACCCTTTAAAGGTCTTTGAACTGCCACGGTACTTTCTTAGTAATATGTTGCTTATATGTGTGACATACACAGTGCTTAAATGCTTAAATATGTGATAGTATGTCTTTTTTTTCACTAGTAGGACTTCCATCAGTATTTTCAACTTAAGTTGATTATTGTTGTAGGTTAAGTTCCTTAAAGGTAAACGTCAGACCTAATAGTTATTCTTTCAGTTAAATCCTTAACTGTTTATATTTACATTTTTTCATGCCAGGGGTGTCAAACATAAGCCCATGGGCCTAAAAGGGCCCAGAAGATGCTCCAATCTGGCCAATCTGGTGTAGTAATTTTCCATTGTAATTGTGTTGTTTTGTGATATAGACATTTTCATTACGTATACTCAGTTCCCGAAAAGGATAAAGTAGTATGGAAGATAGATGGATTGCCATTCTACGTGTGGTTTCAGTCTCTAGCTTTTAACCTTGTGTCCAGACATTTGGTCAGATAATTTAAAGTTGTTTTGTATGAAAAGTGCTATATAAATAAAGCCTGAATAAGTGATAATAACAGCGTGGCATTGGGTTAGACATTGTCACTGAGAAACTCAAAATGGGAGTTGGGAGATTGGGAAATCAGGATTATTTGAAGGATGTGGACTTTGTTATTTAATTTTTCGACATCTAAAAGCCACTCCACCACCACCTCCAGTCTGAGGACACCGGCTCAGTTCAGGCCATCGCTTCATGGTGTTGATGCAAATTACCGAGCCAGCTTCCAGCAGCCTCGGCAAAAAAAAAAAAAAAAAAAAAAAAAACAACTGGATTTTCAAGCTCAGGTGATGTTTTTCCAGTCTTCAGCTGTTCAGTTTTGACGGGCCTGTTCCTGCTGTGGCCTCAGATTTCTCTTCTTGGACGAAAACGAGTGGAACCTGCCGTTGAAGTCTATCCTAATCAAGCGTTCTGCTCAGTGCGGCCATGGAGCAGTTCTCTAAGTTACCGGAGCCTTTCAGCCATCTCCAACCCGCCTCTCTGCTCCAACCTCTGCTGTCAACAAGGTATTTCTTACTGCTCGTTGCTCACCTCGTTAAATCATGTCATGGTCACTTTTCTCCACATTCTAATGTTTTATTTGATCGGAGCTGAAAGTACCTGACTTGATTTTATGAAACATTACACTGGCACCACGCTCCGCTCTTCCCTGAATTTGATTAACTGGACTATGTGACTCAGCAAGGGCTTTCTCATTAAGGGCCTGGTGAGTATTCAACTCTAAACAAAGTCCAAAATTGTGGAGACTATTGCAAGAAATGCAACGTTAGATTGTTGTCGGTGACTCAACACATTTAATCTGCAACAGTTAAGAGAAAGCATTAAATCTGGGGTGTCAAACATAAAGCCCGTGGGTCAAAGCCGGCTCGCGAGAGGCTCCAATCCAACAAACAACAAAATGATACAACATTTCAGAGAAAAGTTTTTTAAAACACATTTCTAAAGAGTAGTTGGAACAAAACCACATTGAGACCTGAGCTAAAATAATGGTGATGCTGCCATGAAAGCTAGCTACCTCAGTGATATCAAACCAGCCTCAAAGCTCACGGTCAATTTATAAAATCACAGAGAATGCAACAGCTGTAGGAGATGTTCTATGAACATTTTGCTATTTTGCACCAGATAGTTTGGTCGCGGATATCCGTAGTATTCGTTTTTGAAGAACACATGAAGATGGATTTGTTGAGTTTGATGTGTGTGTGCATGTGCGTTTGAAAGAGAACAGAGCAAAGTGGTGTTGTGCAGTGCCACTGGGCACCTTAACACTCAGGCCAAATCCAAAATGAAACAATAATTCCACTCTACTTCTGTTTCTGTCATGTAGAGAAATGTAATTTAAGGCCAGTGAGTTCTGACCCCAAGGCTCTACTGTACACCACGCTTCCTCTGTCAGCTGCGTGTTGTTCCTGTGACTGTGTGTGTGTGTGTGTGTGTGTGTGTGTGTGTGTGGAGGCCAGGCAGACCCCAGGTTATGCTCTGTCCCAATGGTGATTTTAGACAGCTGTGTCCCTCACTTCCCCTGCCCTGGAGGCCCACAGAAAACACACAACCACTCGCTCTCTCTCTCTCTCTCTCTCTCTCTCACACACACACACACACACACACACACACACACACACACACACACACACACACACACACACACACACACACACACACGCGCGCATTAACATGCACAGTTTAGATTCTCAGGGAGGATTTTTCACCTACGCGGCACGGCCAAAACGTATTAATCTCCTTGGCTTTTTTCCCCTCCTTTTTTTTTAATGCTTATTTCACTGCCCAAATTGAATTAAAAGAAACTCATTTTCCATTTGCCCAGTGAGCAAAGCTAAAAATAGAGCCCCAGAGAGAAGGAGAAATTAGGCAAAGCTCGTAGAGAATGTCAGCATCGTAAAGATTTTTAGTTTAGATATGACTGTAAAAGGCAAAATGCTGAATCTATAATCCAAAAATGTGTTTATTAAAAATAAGAAATACAAACTACCTGTGGGCGTTACTATTGCATAGTGGAACAATGATCATCAGTGTTTTATTCTGCTGGGATTAAAGGAGATTGATGTTCTGGATAAACTGATTCCATTTCTTAGGATTCTTGATTAACCAATTAAACAGTGTGATCATATTATTTATTCATAACATTAATTAGGAAACACTTTAAAATAACAGACATAATGTACAGCAGATATAATTTGAACAAATACTTTGCGCTTTTGACTGAATTAAAATAACTGAAAATAACTGAATTAGCTGCTCAAAATGTAATGAAACTTTTTAAGTGACCGCATGAACCTGAATGAGCCAATGAATCAAGTCTTAATGACACAAACTTACTGCTTTCAATTGAAGCAGATCTTTTTCTTGAGATATTTAATTAATATTAAAGCTCAAAGCCATTGAATTAGGTCAACTGTACTGGGTCATTAGTTTTGGAACACGTTTGTTCCCTTGTAGCTCATGTGTCTTCATCAGTCAATTCGCTTTACTAGATTAGCTTGTCAAAAAACAAAAAAAACAAAATGCAAAAATAGAATCACTAAGGATCATAGAATATCTATCTCTGTTGTTTGTGGACGATCTGTTCAGATGCTTCCCGGATTGGAGCTTGATGAAATCCGCGTGTTTAAAGTACAAAACAGTAGGACAAGGACAGAGCTTCAAACTCGACCAGACCAGCTTCATGTAACAAGGAGGGCAGCCATACTTCTACTAAGTCTACCACCAACACTACCTCTCCAACAGGAAACGATTCATCAAGAGCAATAGCTCCACCCGCTCTACTGGCACATGGTGTCCCGCAAGGTTCAGCGCTTGGTCCCTTTCTTTTGATCACACATCTTCTCCCTCTTGGTGACATCATCCGACCCAACATCATTAATGTCCAATGTTGCCCTGATGACATCCAACTCTACATCTTCACCAACAGCTTCTCTACCTCCTCCCAAACCACAAATACACACTCAGAAGAAATAAATAATAAGTGAAAATGAACTTCCTTAAACGGTGGTGAATCAGATTTATTGTCTATTAGTTTATTATTTTGTTGAAAGTCCCCTTTTACAATAAAAAGTGCAGCTTTAGCCTTTGCGGCTAATTTCCAGCTGTCGTCCTCAGCAAATTTAAACATTATTGCCCCCGATACGCTTGTTCCGTCCTCCAACTTCACTATTACCATTAAAAATTCTAAGTACATCATTTTATTTGAAGATGATGAAGAACAACAGACAACGTGAAAGAATGCCTGAATGTGTCTCCCTTACTTTGAATCGTTTTTAAGATTAAATCTTTATTGTTGTGAAAATATAAATTTGAGGGGTAATTTTTTCCCAGGTGTTTTCTATAGTTTCCACTGTGACATCACACAGAATATTAGTGACATGAATTACAACTAAAAATTCTGCTTGTCATTTTTAATTTGCCTTTAGGTTTGTGTTTAAATCCTGTGTCTTTACTGCTTTCAGTGAATCGCTGAGTGTTTCTGTGTGTGTGTTTCTGTGTGTGTTTGGTCCAGACAGGGGACCCTC
>OMNM01039353.1:13291-27208 GCA_900302745.1 Parablennius parvicornis | reverse complement strand
CCGCAAGATCAGTGTTTGCGGGCAAAGCGGCGCTGCTTCTGTAGCCACAGATCCAGCTCACTGTATCTGAAAACAGGCTTACATTAGCCAAGAGCTATTTCACAGACACAGCCAAGCAGAAAAATAATTCAAAGGTTTGCTTATCAAGAAAGCCAGTGTGAAAGTTCAACAAATGATTATTCCTGAGTCAATGTTCACATAACTGGTGGTCTGAAATGGGAATGGATGTCGGGCAGAGATTCAGATTCAATGAATTAATTGTTATCGGAATCAGCTGGGGAGGATGAAAGTTGGAGGCCGTCGATGCAGCAGCAATTTCCCCACACAATGTTCAAAAGTGAAAACACAAACAGAATCAGTGGGGAGTGTGAAACATTGCAGAGATGTATTCCCTCCTCGTTTAGCCACAAGTGAGCAAATTGGTGTATCACTTCATACACATGCTGGCTAACCATAACAAAAAGTAGTAGAATTTATTGTGAAAAAAAAAAAAAAGGCTAAATAACAAAAACGGGTCCTTCTTTGTATATTCCATAGAGGCAGTTCAATCTTCAGTTCTTGCTCAATCTATTAGAAAAAGTTGTCATTTAAAGTTTTTTCTCATTTCCATTTCATTAATCTATTCATTACAAGGAAAAAAAAATGACATGAACCCCTTGGTAATAAGTCAGCCTGCTAAATGTCTAGAAAACTGCTGCTGAGGGAATCCGAAGATACATTTGCTGCAAAAACAATTTTATAATTAAGTGTTTCAAACGTCTCGAGAGTGGGAGATGAAGTCAGTTATGCTTTTTACCCTTTAATGTCAGCGTGTCGGTCGTAACACAACTGAAATAGCTGCACTTTTGAATACTTTTCTATTACATTTTAAAAGTTAGAAACCATAGCGAAGTTGAAAACGTTATTATATACGGTTAAAAACAAATAGTTATAATGAAAAGGAAAAACTTTTATAGTTACAAAGTTAATCATTTTGATTTACAATTCATTTAGACATAATACATAATAATAATAATAATAATGATAATAATAATGAACAAAATACAATATAAAGCCATCAAATCCTCATTTCAGTGATCTAATGGACCATCAAGGTCATTGATCATTTTGTTGAGATGCTAATTCATATAAACAAGTTAGAAAAATGTAGAGATTTATAAATATATCCATTTTAATAATACCAATACATTTTGAATGACATACATTTTACTCATTAACTTGTCACATGAGACAAAAAACTAAGTAAGGATTTAGAAATGGTCCCTCTGCCTTGCCGGGCACCAGCTATACATGCATTCACTTCTTTAAATATACCAACATTTGCTGAATCATAGATAAGAAAACATGAGTGCATTCATTTTGGTTTTTGACGGAGCGGCTGGCTGGATGTTGCATGCACTGGTGAGTAGAGGTACATGTCAACATGGACTGGCTGAAAGAGAAAAACTAAACTGTATGAATGAAAAATGTTGAAGAGTTCAAATGTGCTATATACTGTAATATGTTAAAAATGTGAAAAAAAAGACCATATCATTTACCAGCATTGGTGTGCTTCGAAAAAAAAAAATCATTTTTCTCACAAATTTTCCAGAAATTAGTGAAATCTCCGTGCACTCCATTTAATTGACTTGACCTTAATAAAATGTGTATCATTATTATTATTAATAGTCCTGCCCTCCCGACTTTCAAGGTGCTGGCCTGTTTGGAGGGATAATATTATCAACATCATAATTCAAATTCTTATTTTAAACCTGTTCATTGTAACAGTGATAGCTCACAGTAATATACTGGTTTTAGTACAAAGAACTTTGAAGTTGCTGCATTTGGCTGAGGGGAGGTGGACTCAGAATGCCAGAAACTGCCGCTCTTGATGAAGAAACTCATTTTATTGCCAAAAAACAAAATGGTGGAACAAAAAGATCCAAGAGTCAAAGTCCACATGTTCAAAGGAGAGATATCCCCCAGCGATACTGAGGCACAGAAACACTGAAGCACTGTAAAAACAGGAGAACAGGCACGCGCACACGCACACACCGACACCGACACAGATACAGACACACACACACACACACAGGGGCTGTCCATAAGAGGACACTGGTTCATGTAAACGAGCCATTTTTGGCCTACCATCCACATGAGGCGGTGTTTTAGGAGCCCAAGAACAATTTTTTTTTTTTTTAACACGGGTTCCAGAATGGCGGAAATTCTGAAACACCAGCTCAGCGGAGGGGTTGATTGTGACGTGTGGACGGCAAAGAAGATTTTCTGTGGAAAAACAACAACCCTGCATCCCCACCCTCCCCGCGGTCCGCGCTCCAGAAAAAACTGCAGAAGCTACTGATGCTACCAGGAGGAGGAGCAGGGCCATAGACATATATAACTTGGAGTTATACAGAAGACCATACATATACAGAAGACTATGAGCAGGAGTCTACTTCTAAATTTGTATGTGCTTTGTGTCTTCTTCTGCATTTTTGGTGTATTTGGTGAGTCACAGCGCCACTAAAGGCCTGGTATATGTACTACATGCTCTGAAGCCTCGTGTTCATGGTGATGTGTGGACGGAATTTTTTTTTTGAGAAGGCCAGGGAGAACAAAGATCGTTTTTGATCATGTGGATGTGCCCACAGATGGACCGACAACCAGAACACAGAAGAAAAACCCATTATATACCAATACCGCCAGGTGACGACAATCACACGCTCAGGCACAGGTGAAAGACATCAGGGCGGAAAACAGCACTCAAACACAAGGAGGGGAAGCCAAGGAGCCTGAAACGAGAGAGAGAGTAAGTCCGAATTGTCCATCCTGTCTCCTTGTCTATGGACTTTACCCTAGCCCCGTGGATGACGTCAAGGGGTTAAGGAAAGGCGCTTGAAGGCTTCCTAGGAGCTAGTGAAAGGCGATCACGTTGGTGTGGCAGTCGGACAGCACTTTCACTTAGTGACGGCATAATAATCCGACATCGGCGCAGGTTACTGACATCTGCCGTGGTGGGGGAAAAACGCTTCCGAAAATGGACTACAAAAAGCGCATTTCTACCACCTTTCCCTGTGCCTCTAACCGCTTATGAACTCAAATCACAAGGTTTGAATGGAACTCAAAGGAAAAGAGGCTGCAAGGCTATGAGGAACTAAAGTGAAACTAAAAGAACGTCACATTGGGAATGGTTGCACAACTCAGCTTCCACTCAGAAATCAATATTAATCAGAAATAAGTATGATTTTGTGAAATTGTTGTAAGCATACAAATGTACAAATTGCACAAAACTCCGAGGTGAATTAAATATGTTGAATAAAGCATCATGTGGCTAAAAATGTATCTGATCCCTTTTTTTTGAATGACAGAGTCTTGGTTTTATGTGATTTATGTGATAATATCTGATCATGTATATCATATAAGAATCAACACACAAATCAGTAAACACTGACATGTAGACTTTACTGTATTTGTTTGACAACGTTCAGAACATTCCGAGATTGGATCTGGGTTTTAGATGATTTAAAGATGTTCAAGGCAGATTATTGCTTTGGTAACTTACATGACCTGCTCCGTTTTTAATCATTACGAGTTTCTCTGTACGCTCGGATGAGCAGGTCTCTTTAAATGTTGTCACCGCAAGGAATTGTGGGGCAGTATGAGTTTGCCTCCTTTGCTAAAGGGTGCAACAGTGGTTCCTATGCTAAAGGAGGTTCTAAGGAAGCAACGAGCCTCCTTTCCTTTGCTTATTGGGAATTCAGACAGCACTTATCATGGCCACCGCATAAAACACTTCCAGGGTTAAGGAAAAGTCAATAGATAAGGAGATTGGAGGGACTATTGGGACATACCCAGAGAGTATCTCACAAACAAAAATACAAATCAGAACATGAACTCTGACAGAAATGTCTTTTGATGAAGCTGATGTATTTTAAATTTAGCTTAATGAGTCAAACGCTCCATCAGCAAGTAGTTGTAATCACTCTGCTATTTGGAGCAGTCTTATTTACCACACATGCACAAGCTCTGTAATGTGTAAAGAATTTTTTTTTTTTTGCAAGAACCAGGGAGTCATGGCATTGTTCTGTATTTTCACAGCATATTTCATCTATGACCTTTACACAACTTGTGCAAGTCTCCTATCGCCCAACAGTGGATGACCTGGAATGTTGCTGTAGTACAAGTTACAGCTGGTGGTCATGGAAAAAAAGAAAAAGGCCATGAGCATTAAAAATGAAATCAATAGGCTGCAGTCAGATCAACTATTTGGTGCACAAACTGGACCCAGTGACACTGAAAGGAAGAAAGCAAACTTTGGAAAATTATATTTTGAATTAAAAATAACAAACCTGCAGGGATTCATTATGATGAAATGAGTTTAAAATTAGCTTGAGACAAGCAAAAAGAAAAAGAAGTACAAGAACTCCTCAACCCTCTATTCCAGGCACTGGAAGAAACCCCAGCGGATGAAGGGCCAAAGCAGGATAAACACCCTGAACAAGTCACCGGTCCATCACAAGACAAACAAGAGAGACATTGCTCACATTCACACCTGCAGCAATCTTAGAGTCACATCCTGTTAACCTCAAACATGTTTTTGGACAGTGGCTGGAAACCTACGCACCAAGAGAAAAACCACACTTGACAAAACATGCAAACTCGAAACCATGTGAGGCAAGAGCATGCAGCAAAAAAAAAAAAAAATGTATCGAGTATTATTCTTAACCCATTAAATCCACACAACAAACTTGAAACAACAGATTGATGTGATGATGAATTATTGGTAATAGTATCGAACATGGCACATATAAAGATGACTTTTACAGGGACTTCAAAATGTGATAATGGAACACAATCTTTCATTGTCAGATCCTCCGAAGTAACTGACAGCCCAGCCAAGACAAATGTCACAACTGTTTTCTGAATTGATTGTAGCCAAAGCAAACATGTTCATTTCAGGTGAAGAGCAGAGGAGGAGGGGAGAAACAGGATTAAGGGCCCTGGGCTTGATGATGATAAATGTCACACTTTGAATCATATGTTTTTACTAAAATTATCTGACAGACCAAAGGAAGATTTATGAGTCTGTGGGATATTTGAGTTTTTTTTTTTTTCCCTTTTTTTTTTCCTCAGCTTCACTGTGGATGTGCCTGGCGCAGTCAACACCAATTCAAACACAGCTGGCCTGCTCAGAAAAATTCATCTACCTTCATTAGGAATGCCAAAGTGACTCTGAAGATGCAATTCATTAATCCTCAGCAGTGAACAGTGTTCTTCATATTGTTATGGAAAATCAATGTGATTGAGCTGGAGGGCTGCCAACACGGGCTTCTGTTGAGGTGCCATGGAACACACACCTCTAATTTATGCAGGCGGTATCACCAGATCAAGGGGGAAAAAAAAAAAAGAAGAAGAATCCCAGAACACATCACACAATGTTAGCCTTACTTAACCATGGGGTCAGCGTCATCACAGAACAACAGTGTGTTCACAGTGCAGGTGGGCATCTGACAACGTGTGAATGAGGATGATAGATGATGCTGCAGCACTTTGCTTCATCTTGCAGTTTGCCCAGTTTTGAATCTACAGGTCCTCAGCTCAAGCACATGCAATAAATGATCACAAGTCACAGCTTGGAAAGGAAACTGACGCGACTGGCCATTTTCAGAAGCAACAAGATTGGCTTTCATCACTCGGAGATAAATAGTATCATTACTGCTAAGCATACGGAGAGAAAGTCGTTGTTAAAAAACTCGAAAGCTTTAGTGACGAAGGCTTTAGTGATTGCTACAGCTCTCTCTTTTTTATAACTTTTCAAATTAATATGTCCATATTTTTTTTTTTAGAAATGTATCATTATGACAGATAATAATACCTAAGTCCCAGTTATCTGGTGTTCTTGAAGGACTTAGGGACTGCAGTTAACATGACCAAAGAAACAAGGAACTTGTCTCTGACAGGTCTCAGGTATAATTTGCATATAATCTGCATATTGTGCCAATAAATGAAAGTTCTTTGAAGAGTCTGAGGTAAAAATGAAGAAGAAGAAAAAAAAGAACCCAAACTCACATTAAAGACTGAAAGTTAAGCATCATAAAGGCTGATGTGGAGGTCCAGGCTGAGAGAACTGCATGACTAAAACTATCATTTGATATTCAGGAAACTATACAAAACCCAAATTTACCAATTTCTAAATGTCAAGAGCTCCCGGAGCCTATGTGCCATCTTTATTTGAGTCTCTGCAGTCTGGTAGACATCAGTTTCAGATTCTGTTGATGTTTCAAGATTTTTTTTTTTTTTTTTGAGGATTATTTCAAAGTATTTTCAGGGCGTCGCATGCGCCTCAGAATATGTCATGATAACTGATGCTGACTGGGAATCACATCATAGCTTGAATTTTGACATTCAGAGCATCTCGTGTAGTGTATAGACAGAACTGTGTTCTCTTACCTTTCTTTTTGTAAAGTATATATTGAGGTTCATGAGAATATTTGTGCTCGGTGAAAAACAGGAAAAGTTGACGACATAAAGGAGGCAGGTGTGTAAATAAAAGCCAGAAAGGAAATTTATTTGATTAAACGTGTTGATGAAAAAGCTGCTGAAAACATGTTCATGTGAGACAAACAGGTGAAATAAAGTCTAACTTTGAGAAAATCAACCAAGTAAAGGCATACTAGCAATAGATCCCAGCTAGTTTGCTCCAGATTTAGAAACCTGGATTCATATAACGTCAAAGCCGGCAACTATAAATGGTTTATGACCCATATGTTGTTCATATCGAGTCACAGCACTGCACATCATGTTTACAATAGCTGGAAAGCATTGGCGGTTTGTTAATAGCAATGTTTCAGATTGCATCTGTCCTGCATGACAATGCCAATAAAGTCTTCCCAGAGTCATAACTGCCACACTGGCACCGATACAGTTACTTTATCATCACACGGCAAGATCATCAGACGGAGCCCAGTGCTGTCATACTAACTGAAGCCTCAACATCCCCCTTGGCAGTAATTGTACCACATTTGTGTATCCTACACCGTCTCTGCTGTTTCTCACTCCTTAATGTAACAACGAACAATTCAAGTCAAGAAAAAAAATAAAGTCACTTTAATAATATTAGTCTAATTCCACCTCACAAACCCATTAGGGACATTTAAAAAATTTCAAAGATAGAGTTTTTTCAAAGTAATTTCTTAGTAATAGTGGACAGGACACAAAAATTAGATCCAAGATGAATTAACGGTGATGCTGCCATGAAAGCTCGCTACCTGGTATTTATCAAAGTAACTTCAAAGTCACGATGACTGAATGAGTTTGTAAAAAGCTGCATAATGCAACAGCAATAGGACAAGTTGTTTTTCACTTTTCACTCTATTTTGCACCAGGAGGTACAAAATAGAGTGAAAATGTCATTGAAATTGGCTTAAAGCTGAGATTGGAGTAATTTTCAATGGGAACGTTCAAGTTTAAATTTAAAGGTCATTATGGCACTATTTTGGCCCCTGAATTGAAATGTGGTTGACATCCCTGATCTAGTGCCTGCTGCCAGGTACTTTTTCAGTCCCGAGGTTCCAAGCAGTCTGAATCAAGTTGAAAATAAAACATCTACAGTCAGCAGGCTGCAGACTGGCGACAGAGTAACGTCACTGGAGGATGTTTGACGGTAAAGTATTCACGAAAACCCCACCCCACCATCTTCAAACTTCTGTAAACGCAACCGTGCATTTTATACATCTTACTAGTAAAATGACTACACACAAACCACCACCATGTTTCAATGATGAGTGGGAGACATTACTGTTTTGTACAAATTGCAGTTAATCGCTTCCATTGCCAATATACTCTCTGAGCACCAATCAGCATGAAGCATTTAGGCTATGCATTTATGGCACATTGATAGTGACAAGTTACATTAAATTTTAATTAAAAATGAAATTAAGATTCACTATATATCCTTGAAATTGCATGAAAACAGGTTAAAATCAATTTCATAATATATTTAAAGATCCATTTCTTTTAATCCATTATGTTTTTCCAACATTAAGATGTGATTTTAATTATAGAGGCTGAATGTGACTTTGAAAGAAGACATTTTGAAAAAAAAAAAGTCTCAATGGTTAAAAATAAATAAATAAATCACCAATTAGTCACATTCAAAAGACAGAAATTACTTTAAAAATATTATTCGGGGACTATTTAGAGTGCAAACCTTGAGTTTGCGACTCCCTCATTTCTCTCATCTCTACTTTGACAAGAACACAAAAAGTGTAACCATGTGAAACTTCGTTCACTCAGTGTTGCACTTCCCGCTGTGAACTTTTATAGTTTTGGATGAAGATGTACCGCCACTGCATTCTAATGAAATCGATGGTGTGCGGTCACAAATAGTGGCAGTGACAATAAAAAGAAGCTACGAACCAGAAAAATTAACACATCTCCTAACCTCCATCTGTACAACTTCACCTTGATGTTTCAGATAATTTATAGCCACTTAATAATAAAATAACTTCATTGGCAATTGGGATTTGGAACTTATTAAACACCAAAGGATGTCAGCCTTTGGCCTGCTGGCATCATATCACTGGGCTACTTGTGTATGTTTAATTAGTGTTGAGAACTGACAGGCCCGCTGCTCCAAGTTCCTTGATGTTTGCTGGTTGCCTTTGGCACCGCTGACCACATAATCATTGCTGGGCACATCAGGGACAAGGCTTGATTTTCAAAGCCTTTCGCTCCACTGATTCGCTGCGCATCCATGAGATTGATCACAGTGGTTTATCTGTGGCAACATGTGCTTCATCCCTTCAGATTTGGGAGGTGGTTGCCTGAAGGGGTTGTGTCCTTGCTCCAGCTCTGGCTGAGGCGCCACATGAGCCGAGAGAGGGAGGGACACCGCGACAGCAATGCAGCCACGGCCCATCAGAAGCTGCCTGTGGCCCCCTTGTGATTAAAGCAGCGAGAGGCCGAACGAGGGACAGAGGGACCGACAGAAAGGAAGAATGGGAAATATATTGTGGAGAGAACGAGGGAGAGAGCTAGAGAGAGAGGGAAGATAATATCAACCATTGCTTTAAAAGAGCATAGATAAGTGCGAGTTAACATTCATATAGGTCTTCAACTCAATTAATCGAGAATTAATTCTTATCTCTATTCTGTAAACTGCCTTCATATCAAAAGAGTGAAACACTACTGCAAGCTTGATGCCAAATCTAATATTGGGTAGCCTAAAGGTGCGTTTACACAGAACGGCAACAAGTCAGGAATGGCGGGAATCTCAATTTCTGACCGCAAACCGTGATTTTGACCGGTATTATATGATTCAGGGCAGAGAGGAAAGTCGTGACCTGTTATCATCCGTTAGAATAGAATAGAATAGAATAGAATAGTCTTTATTGTCATTGTACTCGGTGGTACAGCGAAATTGAGGGGTGCTCGCATGGAGCTACAGTACACCAGAGTATAAATTAAGAGACAGGGGTAAAAACAAGGGCATTGAGTATTTACAAAGGTAAAAGCACAAAACGGTGGCAGACCATCATGAGTCATTACGCACGGTCACCAACATTGTTGCGCTTCATCACTTTCTCTCACCAATGTGTCAGGAATGTGGCGAATCAGGGGGATTTGGTTTATACAATGGTATATTTTGCTATGAGCGATGCGGGCAGTCGGTCAGGGCTCAATCTGTGAAGGCGCACATTGCGCACGAGAAGAAAATAAAATCAGTTCATCTCAGATGTGTCTCTTGGAGACGCGGGTGTTTGTAAAACAAACCAAGTGCGTGACTGGGTATACTATACATGACTCGACAGACACCTCAGTCATTCTACATCTAACCCTGCTGAGCAGTTCACATCGCTCCAGATCACTCCGTTTCCAGAGAAACGTCATAGAGTTGTGTAGAGAGGAGGATGCGGATGCTGCTACGCTCTATTGTGTAACATCATGCATCACAACTAATCAACACACTCAGTTGCGAACTTCACTCTAGGCGAGTCTTGTTATTCCTTGAAGATATTTTTGGCAGCTAAATACACGAATATCAGGAATGTCACACACCAATACAGTCATTTAAGAACCTTATTCAGATGCATTCCTTTATAGAAAGCATGTCAAGGATGTGTCAGGAATGATGGGAAAATGGGATTCGTAACTCATCCTGTCTATGTATGAACGCACCTTAAGAAAGGAAAGAAAATAAGGTTGCGTTTGGCTGTATAAATTGTAAAATGGTTCTCTCAGATTTAACGAGAGAACACAAAAACATCTTCACAGTGATTACAAAGCGAGAAGGGAATATAAATCGATGAAAAATAACGTGTAGTGGCGCTAAATCAAAGCAGGGGATACATGCGACTGTTTTTGGTATTCAGAAGATGGTGCTATTTGTTTGAGTATGCATTGTATTCATGAATCTGTTTATTTGCTCCCTGTGGCTTTCACAGCTGCCCTCTGCAGCGAGATTACATTTTATCAATGCGGCTTGACATAGCAAGGAGTCCATATTAAAAACATATGCATATTCTATGTTAATTAGTGTGCGATCTTTTGTGAGAAAAACAATAGAGAAAAAGAAGAGAGGATGATAGAAATCCAAGTGTCATTCAGCCCAGATTGGTACCTTGATTCCCCCATTATCTAAAACTTATCAGGAAATCATTGTCCAACTAGGTGACAAACCCCTAATAAAACTTCTGTAATTATAAATGAAAAAAGAATGAACACATCCTGCTTTTGAATATTTATAGTAGCCACTGCTACTATTAGCCCGGTCTCCGAAGCTTTCTAGGATTAACACACCCTTGATGGCCTTTTCCCCTTCATTTCCACAGTGGAACTACAAGAGGCTGAAGACTGAACGATGTGTTGCTTGTCACAGGGAGGTAAAAAAAAAAACAAAAAAAAACAAAGCACCTGCAGCTGGGACCAATCATGGCGCAATGATTTGAGGAAAATCTTAAAAGTTTTAAGTGAAAAGCGCAATCAAGGGAGCAGCAATGTTTAAGCTGATTGGCTGTGTGATCTTGTCTCGTTATTCTGCCTCACTGCAGCACTTTACACGAGTTTCAGAAAGAAGGGACTTTTGACTGAGGCAAGAGAGGGAAAGGTTGGGGTAATTTACACTAATTTGAGCCAACTCAAATCTCAGAGCCTATTCCACAGGAGACCTCAAGAGCACTTTTAGGCGGTCAGAAAACTGTGGTAGTGGAGCCAGAAGAACAAGATCATTATTTCCATTGCACTTGTTCCATATACTGTAAGCCGGAGACAAGCCCAGAGGGAAGGGAATTGGCATTGATTTTTCTTTAGAAATTGATTTTTCTCTTCACTGACAACAGTCTGAAGGCTTCAAAAATAAATCTACAGGACTGAATATGAACAGCGGTAGTTCATGAAGGCACTTACTCCAACATTCAAACGTCTCATTTGGTCATATGTTGGACTCCTCAGGGCAAAATAAGGTGACACTTATCATTGTTTTCAAAGTTCAATCCCCGTAACTTTATAAAAGTAACAGTGTGAAATGTCTGAGGAATCCATTTTTTGCTGCCACAGAAAATACTGTGGAAAAACAATGCAAGCATTTTTTTTATTTTCTTTCTGATACAAGAACACAAACACAAAGTTTTAAAAAAAAATTTAAAATTAACTTCTGAATAGAATTAGATAAGATAGAATGATTCTTTGAAAGCAACAGTTAAATTTAGGGTTTTGCTGATTGAATTTGATAAACACATTAAAACATTAGATTTGCTGGCAGCTTTTATGACACAATAACTTTTTTTGAGGATCCATTTTCAGCTAAATTAAACAATCACACAGAGATAATGAATAAGCCCTCCACCTCCAATAATTTTGATCTGACTTAATGGAGGGTGTTGACATCATGAATCATGGTGGAAGTGATATTTTCAAATTTGAAATTATTATTATTATTTTCTCCTTCATTCTCCTTCAACCACACACGCCAATGGTATTAATGGTAGCACTGTAATAAAATACAGACTTATTCCAAACCAGAGCATTCCAATATGTGGGTGAATCCGCCCCAACAATGAAGGAGCAAATAAAAGCCATAAGGTCACAAGGAAAGAAATATTCACAAATGTACTCAATTCGCTAAAGCGGCCTTTAGATTGTTCGATTCAACAGAAACGCCGACTGCTGCTGTTAACCCTTGTTTAAAATTAAAAGGCCGTGACACATCACATTGTTGTTCCCGCTTCAGTGTTGTTCTCTGTTATTGGAAACACTCAGTCACAACCGACTAAAACCCAGGCAGAAGTAATTCAGGGGAAAACAGTTCACTTTGATGAAAAATAACACCTACGACATAGATTGTAAGAAACGGATTATATCGAAAATGAAAAGCTTCTGAGAGGGGAATTCTCATTTAATTAAAAGTCTCCCCTAAAGCTGAGCACATCTAGCTTTATAGGTATTTACGGCTGCACGTTGAGTGCCAACCTTTTCTGAACCTCTCACAGTCGTGTATATAGTCAATTCTACCTTCTGTTTTCCTCCTATATACATACATCTCTGACTTTTTCTTCTTTTTTTCCCAACTTAGCAGTGTCATTGTCACAGTTACCACAGCTGTGGCTGGAAGCAGGGGGAGGACTTCACATCATCACACATCATTCCTCAGTTTACAGGTCAGCTGACTGTGTTTGACAGTGATAAGTATGCTCAGTCTCCTGGCAGTGACAGCCTCAGCATTCTTAGACTCAGGTCATATAAATATGCATCACATTAATGTAATTATGCAAAAACACTGGGTGCAAATGCTTTTGAAAACTGACACATTCCATTCAATTAGCAGCCACACTGATGTAACTCGTGTATACTTAGCTCCCACCAAGTGACACACATTCTGCAACTGATTTTCATCGCTGTGGGCCAATTTGATACACTTCCAGAGAGAGCATGTACTGTATGCAGTGACATGCAGCAAAAAACCCAGCGCCTTTCAGAGAAAGCATGAGATTACTGAGGGTTTTTTTTTTTTTTTTTCTGTGCCTCTCTTCCTAATATATCCATCAGGGTGCAGGGTAGGTAATTATTCCTGAAAGGTGGAACAAGGAAGTGGCTTTTACGCTTGCAGAAAGCATTTCTCAGAATGATGACCGAAGGAAGTGAGATCAGAAGTAATTAACTACTAAGGGGAGGGAAGTCACAGGGCTCTAAATCTTATTGCTACACAGCACACGGTTTGTGTTGTTGTTAATTACTAAAGTACCTCAAACAAGTGTAAGGAAATCAGCATCGCTGGTTCCTTTTGCATTCTCTTGCTGCTGTTGTGCAACGGTGCACTTTATACCCGAAAATAACAAAACAAACGCAAATACAAAAAAAAATATGCAGATTTTATACTTGTCTTTTTTTTTTCACACATCGAAGCCTTTTTCCAAGACATGAACACATTGCAGTCGAATGCGGATCTAAACTGGATGGAGGTTGGTCATTCTCAAGCCTGCCAAATGAGAAATTTTCAGGAATGCTGTTGCAGCGCTCCGTGGTTCAGATTGACAAGCGTTAAATAGCTTAGCGGCGGCTCCTGTATGCTCTATTATCACAAGAGGACATATCGACTGTTCCTGTTTAATGCATCAAGACTCTTCCTGTAGCACCCTGTCTCTGGCCTTCATCTATGATTCATTTTTATTACCCATCATTCCTGGGACACTGGCCCCCTGGGGCTTCTACGCTGCACGTGGGGTGGAGCGGAAGTTAGCCGACACCTAATCTGCTCAATGACGGGGCCGGTGTTATTTATTAGATCCCTCGGTGAATCCTGATTTGTTGACGAATGGGGCCAGGAGCAGATCAAGCATTCAGTGTACATAGACAAAACACATAATGTGGTGAAAGCAAGGTTATGGGGGCAGTGTCTGTGCCCGTGCTATATCGAAGAATACAGTGAAATAAAAATTCATA
>OMNM01039351.1:0-17552 GCA_900302745.1 Parablennius parvicornis | reverse complement strand
GTCGGTTGAGAAACCCCTTGGACGCTGCGGTACAGTATGTGAACTATTTCAATTGCTTGTAAAAGTCAACAGACATTGTTATCAATTTGTCTTCTGAAACGCTTGCTCAAAAGTAAAAACTCATTCAGCCAGAAAGAAACCCAGGGTATGATTAACATACAGCAGCTGACTTTTTCTTTTCTATTTGGTAAATTAGCATTCTAATCTCACGTTTCTGGTTTCTTCTGACTCAGTGTAGCATTCAGCTTTAGACAATTGGCGTGGACACACCTCTGTTGAGGCTTTTGTGCAGAAACCTGAAAAGACCTTTTCTAAAAGTCAATTATTCCAAACTGCGGTGCGATTCAGAGTTCCCCCGGACGATCATAAAAGGAATTCATTTTGCTCAGTTGTTAGATACAGCAACTGGATTACAAGCTGTAGCTTAATGCTGAAAATTACCCCACTGACACTAATCGCTGATCCTGTAAACGTCGATTGTCCAACACAGTAGGACAGATAGTCCTGCACATTCTTGTTCCCACCTGAAGGTGACTCAAAGTCACGATTTCACATTTTTGGACATTGAGAGGCAACTGGAGTACCAGGGGGAAAAACCTAGGGGAAGAACATGCAAACTGAATGAAAAAAAAGGCCCCTCAGTGTATAATCAAAGGGATGTTCTCATTGTAATGCAACAGAGCGACTGTCTTCATGCACCCCCATGCACCAAGAAAAACCAATTCACCATTTGTTTCACATTATGTAGGTTAGGTTTGTTCCTATCTGTGGCCATGTGACATAAAATATAGTCTGCTTTGTGTGTGTTTTGTCAGTAGGTAAGTATTTCTTAAATTCAATTATTTGGACCCGGCTTTAGTTAAAACTAAACAGAAGAAGTACAAGGTCTTTTAATTACTGCTTTCATTAGATGCATTGGAAAAGTGACTTTGCTCTCGGTCAAAAGTCCAGGGAAATCCGTTGCATTCCCTTTACTCACACAGCTGGAGAAATGGAGGCTACGCTGTCTGTCCTTGGCTCTGGACCAGAGGAAATGTGACTTAGCTTAACTAATGTAAATTTGGAAGCAACTTGATTATCCACTTGTTATCATGAGGAGATTTGCTGTGGAAATACTGTAATATCCATATACAGTCCACTGTATCCTCAATGCAGAGCACCATGACTTTAATCAGGGATTTGTCCTCGCATCTGCCAGCAGCATTAAAGTGTATATTTAATCAAAATTAGTCTGTATAACCTTCATTAGCTGCTGCAGGATCATTGGGAAAAGCCTTGAACAACAACTCCACAGACAATGTGAAAGGCTTGTAACATCATGTATCATAAACGTACTGTGTATATACGACTCCCTCTTGTTTTATTCATGCATGAAAACACGTGGGAAACTGTAAAAGTACATCTGGTTTTAATACCCACATGAATATATGAATGTGTGAGTGTATGGAAATGTGAACCTGAACATGACTTACTTAATTTAACGATCTTCTGACCTCCTCCATGTGACCCACCAAGTAAAAGAGCTAATACGACACCACACGGCACAAGTAGCTGAGTAACCTATACTGCAGTTTCATTATTGAGGTGTTCATGCAGAAATCAAATTAAAAAATTACAGAAAGAAGCTTGAACAAAAATCTGAGGTCAGTACTTAAGAAGGATTATTATTTTAGTTTTTCTCAGATGTATGAAGAGCCGAGCTGAGGCTTTCATCACCACACAGCAACTACAGCGTTTGTAAAAGGCTTCAAACAGGTGACTCCAGGTTGATTGACACTCTGGGGTCACGGTTCACAGAGGGTATGCAAAGCAGTCGCCCAGGTGTTAGAGGTCAAAAGGTCAAAGGTCAGGAATAAGGTCACCAGACTGGACACCTGCAAGTGCCTGATGAGGGGCAGCCAAGAGAGGACGGTGGCGGGGAGATAATGCGACAGAACTGAGAGGGGCGATAATAAAGTGTTTCAGGTCAACTCTGAGTCTCTTCCTCTTTTTTCCTTTGCTCTGACTCTGCAAAGGCTGAACAGTAAATGGGACGTCTAGTATTTACAACACACTTATGACTTTTCACAGTGGTATGCAGCGTGAAATTTCCTAATTGACCGAGTTTACAGTGAGCTAGATCAGATTTAGCCAGTTTATGAATTTGGAAATTGTAGGTAAACAACAGTGTGGCGAACGGCTAACACTCACACGTTTTCCATGGCTATCTCAAAGACAAACATTTACACAAGAGGTGGCTAACACCTATCTGATGACTGGAAGGAACTTTCTTCACTGTTGTTTGCGGCATTGCTTAACCAGTAATAGTTGTACTTCAGTAAATGTGGGATTCAGTAAACACTCCAGTAATACATCTATTTATAGTGGTGAAACAGCTAAAAGAAAAAAAAGATAACAAAAAAGAATAGAAGAAACCATATTGTTAATTTAGAAAATATTTCAAATATATTGATATATCAAAATGTACATATTTTCAGTAAACATGTTTTTTTTTTTTTTTTACTTCATAGGGGAAAAAAAAGACAATGCACTGCTTGAAAGCCCAAAATAAAACTAGTGTCGTCTCACACAGGTGTGCTAACATCAAGTCAAAAGCTCAACTGCACTTTTTTTCTAGCTCTGAATGTATCAGCAATATTTTTGTAACACGTCTCAAATAACAACAAAACACGTGTTGATGTAATTTTAATGTAGCCTACCAATCAATTAATTTCTCTAAATACATGAAACTTTTGTTCAATGTTCATTTTGGTTTTTGCAACGCCAGCTCGGGTTTGATTGGAAATTAAATGAATGGAGATGCACTGAACCATATGATGGATTTGTATTTTTTTTTAACTGTAACCTGGTATTCCAGCATCCTGCTACAGCTTCGGGCCCAATCAGTGCTCCTGGTCATATCATGGTCTCTGTTCCATTTAAATACTAATAAAATACACATTTAGAAGCTTTTAACAAAAACTTTTCACAAGTTTTATTTGGAAAAATGTGGGGGGCTTTTACTTCAAAAAGCCAACTAAACTGTAATCCAGCTAATTTCTAAATATTATTAATGTCTGAACACAGCATATGGACATATGAAAGGACCTCCAACCAGTGAGCGACCAGCCAGGCGTAAAAGAATTATCTCTCTCTCTCATCCAGGTACTGAACTTTCAGGACATGGCAACATTAGGCATCCACAAGGCACCATGGTCAAAAAGAATTACTGTACATTTGTCATTGCTATAAATACACTGTACATTTTTAAGCAACTACTTTACCTTGCTTCTATAAGTTCACTCATTTAAAAAAAAACAAACAAAAAAAAAACAGTTGCATTTGGAAACATCTTCAATTTTGAAATGATACCAACTCAAAATGAGTTTAAAAAGTGAAAAAACAAAAGTTATAAGAACAGAAGAACATGAAGACGTTGTCCTCCTCAGTAGACTGTGTTTCATTTGGCTGAATCACCAAGTGCGTTGTTGGTGTGGTGGTTAGGAGTCCTCCCTGTCATCAAAGAGGTTTTGGTTTGATCCCAGGTGGTGTCACACTTTTTCTTTTAGTTAAATCACGTCATCCAGAGTTCTTGTTTGGACGTTCGTATGATGATAAACTTTCTTCATAACGACATGGCTTCACACACTTGAGAGAGGAACGGCTTGACTAAACTCAGAACGAGTGAAATCCTGAGTTTATTCTTTCCAGTGACAAGAAAGGTGAAAAACCTTTCAACAGAAAACAATGCGAATAAGTTCCACATTTGCCATCAAACAAGGCAGTGGAGACTGCTCAGTCGGGGCCGAGCGCCACCGGGTGTCGTCAGAAAGGACTGCATGCAAAATATGTTGATAATTCTTTAAGATTATCGACATTTTCTTGTCTGTGAATAAAACTTCCTCCCAATTTGCACATAATCAGTGTGTGAGGACTCTATTTCCTGGTTAATGGTCTCTTGTTGCTGCGTCAGGCTGTTTCCTCCTGATCCACGCCGATGGCTTAGCGAGTGGCAATGGCCACTCCCCCACTACGCTAGCCCCTCCCCCACCATTCAGTGTGTATTGCATGCGTTATATTGCATGCTCAGGCTGTGGCTCCATTCATTCAGATCATGTAAATTTTAGTGTTTCTAGGTAGCACTACAGCACACATTTGGCACTGTGGTGGTTAATTTTTACATTTTGTGATGATCTTTTTTTTGCGTGTTTAGGGAGTGAAATGTGGGTTTTTGATGAGAGGAGGCACACAGGGGACTTCGGCATTCCCAAGTTTGAGATGTAATTAAACGAAAACCGCTCCATAATTAAAAAAAAAAAAAAAAGTTTTTCCAGCAGTTTTGAGCAGAAGGGTCTCCTCTGTCATTTCATTGTGTTTTGAAGCCAGCGTGATATTCATCCTTAGAGTAGATGGCGTTTGAAGACCTTTTTGGACGAAAATCTTAACTTATTTTGAAAGGCTAATTGCAGACTTCCTGTTGGATTTAGGTCAGGGGTATCGGTGTGTTATTTATAGGTCTCGATGAGATGAACAAATGAGTTTTGGTTTGATTTCTCTGCAACATTCCTACGGGCCGTGGTGGCCGTTTAAGTGTTTTGTGTTTCTAGGTGGCGCTAGAGAGCACATTTAGCACTCTAGGGTAAAATTTTACATTTTCTGAAATTACTCAGTAATCCTGATTAGCGTGTTTAGGTGGTCGAATTTGGGTTTGAGTCCCTGGCGTGCTGGAATAAGAAACAACTGAGAACAATAATAAAAAAACAATCGGGTCACTAATTACAACAAGAGGCAACATCAAGCAAACAAAATTGATTAAGTGGATTGAATACGTTTGGAATGTAGACATTGGATTACAATGAACACCAATTTGAGGCTGTCACATTGAAATAATTGCAAGTTCGGTGTGTATTGATGATTTTGAACTCTCAAAGTTTGACATGAAGACACGCCTTCCTTCTCAACAACAGTTTCACCTCAACACCGTGAGTCACGCTGTTTGACAAAAGTAAAAGTTTCTTTTTCTAATGATATGTGACTTTTGGGTGAAATGAGTACGGTAAGAAAAAAGAAGTTTGAGATCATATATTTAACTCCTTCCTTCCCAGCAGCCTGTTTGTGTAACAGCCTCTTGCTGTCACCACGTTGCCATGCCTGTTAGGCTGCAGCTGAACTGGAAGCACACAGTGTACAGAGGCAGTGCAGCCATTAGACACAGAGCTTTGGAGAGATTAGAAAGCACACAGTACACCACCACCACAGGCAGTCTCTGTACCAAAACGAGGATTAAGGCTTTGGCAATGGTGAGGCAGCGCCACCAAAAAAAAAACAAAAAAAAACACTTAACCATGAAAAAATACACCAGAGATTCCCCCAGAAAATATACACACCGTGTGTGTTTTCACCTTATGTGGCACTGATGAGAATTCATTGCAGATATTTTCTGAGAAGGGTTGCTTTTCTTTTTCCAGTCCAACATTTCGCTGAGAAAAATCTGTGATCCTCCACTTCTGGAATACTCTTCACTTGATTTATTCATGATTCATTTTGTAGAGTGCGTGCTGACTCTGGACTTGGAGTTATAGGTCTGCATTTGTGTGATTGAGTGTTGGTTTGACTTTCTAGTCCACGCACTGTTGCAATTTGTTGTGATAGCTGAGCAATAAACAACCAGGGTTTTTCTATACCAAGCTTTTTGTTTCTCTTTTATTTATCCACAGTAAATGTTGATTCATTCGTCTATTTAAAAGGAGGATTTTCCCCTTTTTATTGTGAATGTTGACACATCGAAAGCATTACTTAATTAAATGTCAGTCCTGTTCGAAATAGTGGGGGTGCTTTGGGAAAAAAAACAACTGTAAAATTTCAAAGTGTAATTCTGACCAGTTGCCTGTGGTTGCTCCTTCAGTCAAACACATCACATTGGTCTTCTCCAGAACGACGACTCCCAACATACAAGATAAAATATTTGATTCATCACATTGATAATGTCGTCCGAAACAAAGTCTGTCTTCTTCCTTCACACAAGGATGTAAGCAGTGACATACGGTTGCACCGGACAGCCGGATCGAGTGGATAAAGCTAGAGGAGAGCAATGAAAACAGACCAAGATGAAAAACAGACAAGACCTATGTACAATAATAGCATTTCAAACCACTTTAAATGAGCCTCTGAGTATGAAATTATTACTAATGCCTGTGATGGACTTTTATTAAAAGATCCCATTCAGTACGATTCACAATGAAAAGCCACTTTATGATGGAAAGTGATCATAAATGACTTGCAACTAATCTTCAATGAAATGTGATATGTAATATTAATTTGGGGTGTTTTGTCTTGTTTTTCTAGTTTCTTTATGTCAAAAACAGTGTCAAGCAGAGCGTGAGAGCAGGACTGGGTTTGATTGGTCCAGTGTGTCGCTATAATTATTTCACCCTTCTACACTCCCACTGCCTGAAGTGCCTATATCGTGGATTCTTTATTATAAAAGTGAAAAATAAAAAAAATCTTTATTCTGCCCAACAGCAGCATTAATGTTACAAATCAACAACTGTTTTCTTCTCACAGACTCTGCACAGACCAGAGGAAATCCTCAAACAGTCCTTTTATCCCCCGTGCTCCTGAACAGCCGGCCAATCGGGCGACGCTCCGCCTTCAGCTCACAGGTGATCTCAATCTCCCTTCTAATGGAACTGACGAAGACTTGTCAAACACCAGAAAACAATCAAAACATTCCAGAAACTCTCAAAAACATATATATATATTTTTTTTTTAATAAAAATTTCAAATTGAATGGATTTAGCTTTTTTCTGCATGAGAACTCAACAAAGCCAGAGTGATTGTGGTTGATGATGAGTCCATGCAGAGAGATGTGTACGTTGACAAGTACGTCTATTTTCATGCATTTGAATAACAAATCCAAACATGCAGGAAAATGAGTGTGTCTGTGTGTGTTTGCGTTCACTTGTAAAAGACCCTGGCTTGTTTGCTAATGATGTGTGATAAACTGCTTTTTTTTTTTTCTTTTTTTTTTGGCCTACACAGCAAAGCCAAGAAAAGGGCCGTGCACGTATGGATAAGACGGCGGCCGGCATCTGGCAGAGTTCACTGGCCTGGACACAAGAACAGGGACAGGATGTTACAAGCTCTGGTCCGTCCTCTGTCAGAGGAAAACCCCACCGGGCTCCACTCTCTTTTTATCTTCACTGTTCCCTTTGCAGGCAAATATGCCATATTGGTCACACACGGCTAAAAAAAAAAAATTGTTCCGGGCCATTAATTTTGCAAATGGAAGCGAGGGAACGACACCGAACGGGAGGGTTTGCTTTGCTGGTGTGACCGATTCCCCGAGAACATCAGCGGACATTTCAAATCATCTCGCTGACCTTTTTTGGCTTTGCTTGGTCGCTTTCTTTTGCGCGCAAACACGAACGCACGCACGCACGTACGTACGCACGCACGCACACAGAGTGGTTGACCCGGTGTTAGCTCTGGTGTTAGCAGTAAGTCCGGGCCGTACGTCCTTCTGTTGACTCTGAGTGATGTAAGCTGGAGATGAGCCCTGCAGATTAGGAGTGAAGGCAAACAAAGCATCCTGCCAAGATGAGCCACAGTGTATACAGATTAATATAACAATACAGCCACACGAGCGCTGCCGTAAACCATTTGCATAACTCCTTTTAATGTGTTTCGGAAAGTTTCCCTGCTTTGCTTTGAGGATATACCCCCGGATGGAAACTTATACTTAGGTGGTCCATTCCAGCCGACATCAGTTGTTTACCGAGCCCAACTGAGGATCACGGAGGGGAAGCAGACAAAGAGCGATGTGTTGTCTTTCACAGCCAAGCGCACGCTCACAGAGATCCGACTCATGCACTTGTCCACACAGAAATATATACGACATATAGATACATATATATATAGATACAACACAATGACTCGCGGTTTTAGTCACACATAAGTTAATAGAAATGAGTTTTGTTCTTATTCTTTCTGTCTACTTAACAGAGAACCTAGAGCACAGATTAAGATAATTTGTGTGGTAGGAATGAACACGTGGGAGCTTCATGAAATATGGCAACAATGTTTTGATCGGGTTTTTTTTTTTTTTGTTCGTTTAATTCAGCACAAAGCAACAAAACAAGTAAGAGAAAAGCAGGAAGTACTGCCGTCACAGGTCCATCTCAAGCTTCACGTTGAACACTTAGGTGTTAATGATTCAAATACATAGATGACGGATGAGCGGTGCAGCAAGACACCAACTAAAAAAACATTGCTCCCTTCCTCAGTATGCCAAAGCGGAGGAGGCTTTTTGGGCAAAAACAAAGGAAGTAAAATCTAAAATATGACAAACTACTGTTTTGTGTTGACTTTATTTTTATGAACCCTCCAATGTTTGTATCGTCTTTCCAGCACGGTAACACAACTCTCCCAACATCATGAATTCAGATTTTACTTTTGCCTGTTTCAAATCATTCAGTAACAGTAATATAAAAACGTGGACGTCAGAAGATTATTTTTTTTTCATCCTTCAAGATTACTTCTCGTTGTAGACTGGCAGACTTCCGATCCAGTTGACGTCCTACTGTAATTTCACTCTCATCGTGAGGCATACCAAACCCAAATTAGTCCGCACAGTAATCACAGTCACATGCTCGTGGTTACTGGTCAAAGAGCCCCGCCGATCCACTGCTTGGCGGTCAAGTCCATCTGCACTGCTCCGCTGCAGAACTTTGCTTTTTTGGCAAAAGCTGCTCTGTTCCTGGAAAGACAAGAAAACCTGAGCCATTCTATTAAATCGTGAAAGACACACACGTAATTGGTTAATCCATTGTTTTAGATTCACTGTGCGTAAGAGTTTCTGGTTGACTGGTCTCCTTTGTCCAACGTCAGCTGAGACCTGCTCAAGTCCCTCACCACCCTATGATGGTAAAAGCAGATCTCGAAAAAGTTGGATCAATCCATTAGGATTCACTTGTTTTATATCTAAGAGACAGGAGGCTGAGGTGGAGGTGACAGACATATAGATGCTGAAGTTTTCATTGGAGTCGGCAGGATGGACAAAAATAAAAAGGAAGAGATCAGGCAGACAACGAGGGACTATTAGAGTAGAAACAAAGCTCAAGTGGCCAAATGCTGGGAAGAAACGATATGTTGGATATAGGAGGAGATTGAAGGATGTGGAATCAGGAGAGAATACAGGGGAGAAGGTGAGATGGAGGCAGACGATCTGGTGTGGTGACCCCTGAAGAGAGATTTGAGTTTTCTGGTCCTGTAGCAGTTTGACCAGTTTGAAGAGTGAAGCTCATCCTGAAAGAAATGATTTGTCCAAAGTTTAAGGTATGAGTGTGGTGGTTTGTAATGTTAGAGGTGGCAGCGGCTCAGTTTGTAGAATGGATTGTCTTCCAGTCGAAAGGTTGTTGGTTTGATTCCTCATCCAAGTGTCTTTGAACACAGACACTGAACCCCACTTTTGTCCAAATAAAGGCTTGTAATGCTTTTGAGAATGATGAAGTAGTAAATATAAGCTATTTGAGGAAATCCGATTTGGCTTTGAATATCAATCGTTTGATATTTAATGTATTTTCCAGAGTATAAGTCAAACTTTAGTTTTAATTGTTTGTCATCCTACTTATATTAAGAAGTAACTCGTATATCAAAATTTTAGAAAACATTTTCTAATGTTTTTTTGAGACTTTCCTGGTGTTTTGGAGACTTTGAAGAAAGCGTGTTACGATACACAGCGGCTGATGGTTTGAGGCTCTTTCCCATGCGGTCAGTCTGAGAGACCCACATCAATGAATTACGCATGACTGCCACTGATCCACCCTGGGTGTAAATGGAAATGTTTCTTCACTGTCACAAGAAATTAAATATGAGAAATAAAAATGTGGTATTCTGACATTGTACAATACGGGACGTTATGGACTCACATGATGTGTGTCAGCTGTTTCCTGGTTTCGCTCTAGCAGGTCATTGCGAGAAAAAGCACAACAGTCTTGAACTAACAGTCAAAATTAACCAAAGAAAGTTTGTTTATACACCGAGGCTAAATGTTTTTCCCACTCACTGTTTGGTCTTTGTGAACAGCATCCATTACAATTACATGCAAACAATCAATGATGGAAATTATGTGATGATGTCTTTTAGTAACTTGTTGGACTATTAGCGCAGCCTGCTTCCTTTATTGAGGAGTGTGCGACGTCACATACCATCTGGGACCACTAGATGGCACTGTATGACAAAGGAATGCTGCAATTCAACAGAAAACCATCTATTACTGCTCGGAAAATGTCTCGGAAACAGAGCAGCAGAAAGAGAGTTTGGAGATTTTGAGAAACTTGTGAGGGAAAAGCAGAGAAACCGTCACCACGATGAAGAAATCAAAGACGGCTAATCGTTGGCTAAAAGCACAGCAGCCAGCACTGGAGGAAGAAATTCACAGATGAGTTCCTGAACAGCAGCTGCTGGCCCGGTCCTATCGACGCTGCAGTTAAACTCGGAACGGGGAAATTAATGCAACAGTTTTTTTTCCTCTTCATGACTTATTGACAGATGTGACTTGTATGCAGGTGTAACATAAAGTCCAGAAAAGGTTTATCCAATGTTATGAAATATTAAAATGAGTTGTTGGATTTTAAAATGTAAAGGAGGAATGACGTGTTTCCCTTATTGGAAGATGGTGAATAAACAAGCTCCTGTATTGAATACAAATAATTTTTTGGAGGACAATGTGGGCATGTGACAAACACCCACTGAGCTGCTTGTATTTTCTTTTCTCACTGTTGCTTGATGTCATTGTTTTACACATTTTCTCTGCTGCTCCCAACAGGACGGTCTTCATTTGACCACCCTCGCCCCGTCAGTCTTACCTGTTAGCCAACACTCAGCGCTGCTCTCGTCTCCCTGTGGGGGTTTTAGCATGTGTTAACATGACAGATTGAGCCGCAGTGGGAACTTTAATTGCATCATTTCATGGATACGAGTCAGTGCTGTGGTCCGGGAGAGTAAACAAGCTCTGATTCCAGGAGCAGAAAGAGAGAGGGAAAGAGAAGGGAGAAGAAAAGCAGAGGAAACCTCCATGAGGGGAGAATTGAAGGTTGTGGGTTGAATTGGGGAAATGTGAAACATGAGATAGCAGAGGTGTGAAGACAGCGGAGTGAGAGTGATGACAAAACAAAATAAAGAATCTCTACAATATTAAAACTAACTAACCAATGTGAACAGCCTCCATCCACCCAGACCTCCTCCGAGGTGGTCGGTGGCTGCGGTTTGTGTTTTTTCATGTGATAAACTGAGAATTTAGCGAGGGAAGAGGAAAAACAGCAGTAGCAGCTCGGAAAGTGTGTCTTCTTTAGTAAGCGATCATTGACGGGGGAATTTGAGGCCTCTGTCGTGTGTTTCAGCTTCCAGCTCAACGAGTCAGACCCGAGTAAACACACCGGGTGAGAAAATACACTGTGTGTGTGTGTGTGTGTGTGTATGCGCTGTGACAAAACCAGCCATATAGCAGCAGGACGGACGAGGATGCAAAGAAACAGGAAAACAAAATGCACTAACAGACACACAACCACTGACAGATGTTCACACGGTACAGATCCGACGTCCTCACGTATCGTTTGGAGCCGCTGGCAGGGTCACGCTTTATAATCATAATCACAAGGGAGGACTGAGAAGAATAGAAAAACACCAATATTCATGTAGATGATCAATAAAGGTTGTTAAAAAAAAAAATAATCCCCTCACAAGACATATTGACCTCATACGGCTTTGCCCATGACTTTAAATACACATTGTACTGTATGTTTTACCAGTGATTACCACTGCTCTGTGGTATTGTGGCGAAGTGGGAAGTATGGTTAGATCACGATGGAAACACTTATTCCTGCTGCAGGGAGAGTCAAACAAGACGAGATGTCTCACACGGAGTTTCCAGAAAAGTGTCATGAGTGGACATGGGTGGTAGCGCTGACATTAATGGGCTGTAATGTGGCTCTGATGAAGGAGGGTATTAGAAATACGGTATTAAAAAACCAAAAACTTCAATCACAGTGGTCTATTTAAAATTAAATACATTGCAATCCCATATCCAACAATCCAACAGTCTGTTTTTGCCATTGCAAACTGTAAGTCTCCATTAGAACCTGCTGTTGTCTCTCCAAGAAACCTAAAGTTTAAGAGAAGCTGAATATTTATTCATTCACGGTGCACTTTAACAGACCGCTGCCGCTTTCAACCTGCGCAGAATAAATACCAAACGTACTCGCAGCTGACAAGAAATATAAAACTCTTAAAGTCCTTTCAAGTTGACATTTGCGTCTTCTTAATATTAAGATCCTGGATATCAAGCACAAATATTTATGTTGACGCAGTCCAACGCTTTTAGTGAACTGACATGAGCGACATGAATACGTAAACCCGAAATAAATAAACGAAACACTTTATTTGTAGTTTCCATTTCGCATTTTGCTGTTTTGAATGTCACAAACTGACAAATGTGAAGTGAATACAAAATACTCCTCGGGCTCATATTTCAAACTGCTGTCATTTTGAGGTTTCTCATGACGGACTTTCCTGTCACTTCATTCCGAACGCATGTTAGGCAATAGTTGTTTAATTCATGTGAAAAGACTGAACTATACAGGAGCAACTGGTTGGTGAAGATAAAATCTTCAATACTTTTTCCTCAATGATTTTTGTCCGATTTGAAAAATGTCTGAAGATCAGGAAACACTTCTCATATGTGACATGTAAGATATCTAATCTTGTCTGTGTCCACAACAATTCATGCAAATTCCTGTGTGAACATTAGATTAGACTAAGATAAGATTAAAACTTCATTAGAGGACAGTATAGAGACAGTATATAGACTCTGTTGGTCGAACAGAAGCTCATCTTTATAGCCATCAAGCAAAACCCAAAAATCCAAATGTCCAAAAAAAATAAACAAGATCACAAAGAGATTCTGTAAAGTCCAAAACACAGAAACACAGATGGAGACGCTGCCGACTCAGGAACCCAAAGACACAAACGGACCAGGAAGAAAGAAGAAAACAGAACTCAACCCACACACACACACACACACACACACACACACACACACAGCCGTCATCAGGTGAAGACAATCACACACTCAGGTGAAACACATCAGGGCAGAGAACAGCAATCAGACTCGAGGAGAGGACGCCAAGGAGCCTGAAACGGGAGACAGAGTCAGAATTTCAAAATAAGACAACAAACTTAAACGTGAACCACGAAAACAAAGGACAGAAAAGAGCAGCAGCTGCTTTATCTGGAACTGGAGTGTCTAACATACGACTCGAGGCCCAAATTCATCCCGCCAGAAGGTCAAGTCAAACCCACAGGACGAAATGTAAAAAAGTAAAGTAAAATATTGACTTACATTGTGAATAGTAGTAACTGTTTCTGGTTTATTCACTGAAGGCTGCACTCTTTTAGTTAAAGCAGCACAAAACTTTGTTTGGACGCCGATAAAAGGACTGGATCATTTCTTGCCTTTTTAATTGTTCAAAAATAAAGAGTCATAAAGAAAATATCTGCAGCAAATAACAAAAAGCAGTTTTGATATTTGACATAATTTCTATTTCACTTCATTGTTAGAAGTGTCATGGTGTTGAAAGTGTTTTTAGGGTTTTGTAAAATTATATAAACAATAATTTCATGAAGTCCTTCTTAACATAAACACAAAGGGGAAACATGTGGACTTGTGGTTGTTTTATTGATTATTATGCTATAATTTTACTGGTCCAGTCAGCTGAAGATCAAATCAGATTGAATGTGGCAATAGAAATAAATGAGTTTGACTCATGGAGATGAGCTCAGTTTTTACATTCTTTTTAAAACGGGTCTTATACTGTTGCAGATTTTCATTAAAAAAAAAAAAAAAAAAAGAATAGTTTATTTCACTTTGCCGATTGGTTAATGGTATAATTTTCTCTAGTGTGACAAACTCTCAACGCAGATTTTATAACTGCTTTAGACAAACAACTTGGGTCTTTTTTTTTTTTTTATTGTTCCATCTGTGATTCTTTCACAAACCACATTCATGGCCAATGCATCTTTTTTGATTTAAGAATACCAGAAGCTTTTGGATATGTTGATGTCACGTTCACCACAAAACTGGCAATAAGGCTGCGATTATGAAACATAAAAGAAAAGAAACTTCAACGTTAACGTTTTTTTTTTTTTTTTAAATGCCATCGGCAATCACGTTGGGCAGTTTGGGTTCATGCATCAAAGAGCAGGCTGATGCAAAGCCATTACATATGCCATTAAACTAAGATCATCTACTGGAAAAACAGAAAATAAACCCGGGGATGAAACGGCTACGAGGGTGTTGGTAGCACTGTTAGCTCGTTTGTGGATGTGAAGTCTGAAACGAGTCACCAAACCAAAGCAACACATGCAGGAGAAGATGCAGAAGGTTTTGTATCCTGGCAGGATTCGGAGAAAGAGCTGAACCTGGTGCCTCAAACTGACATCAGGCTTCTCCACCACCTCAAGGACAACACTGAGTAACACGTAAAAACACACACACACACACACACACACACACACACGCGTGGGATAAAACTTCAAAACAGCTTCATGCAGCTCATTTGTTAATGAGTTTGAACCTAAACTCAGATGTTTGCAGCAATTAATCACTTTAACGTGAAGGTGAACGTTACACACGAGTGAGTGAGTTACTACCAAATACAAACGCAAGTACACACAATAACAGATTCGCTGGCTTTGAAAACAAATGACGTGGCTGGTGTTCTATTGTTTCCCGGCTCCGCAGGCCTCCTCTTGTTACCCTATAAGTATTGCTTGTGCTCACTCCTTCACTCATGTATACAATATTATAGCATGCACTTCCAGCCATCTCAGTCCTACAAATATTTGGTATACAGGCTCCTCATGTTTATTCAAAGTACCGGGTTACTCTGTTTGGGAAAGATAGCCAGACAAGGGCCCTTTGGGAAGGAAAAAGAAAACTATTCCAAATGAAAGTAATGATTCATGCCACAGATAGTGTATAAACTAAAATATATGCTGGAGCTCGCCGTGCAATTGGACAGTTCCATTTCATGCGATTTTGATTGGATGTGAACATTGCATAGACAACTTAGTATCGCATTACTCTAAATATGGCAGCATGTGCACTTTTGTGTAGGTGTGTGTGTGTGTGTGTGTGTGTGAGTGTGTGAGTGAGTGAGTGAGTGAGTGAGACTGGAGTGAGGTGGGTGGTCTCCTCTCACTTATCATTATACAACACAAAAGCCTGGTTGGTATTTGGAGAAGGAAATTAATATTGCCATCAGCGGCAGCTCTTGCGTGTGTGGCTATCCATGCCGCCGACGTGTTTGTGTACTTCCGAAAAAAAAACAGGGCGCAGAACTTTGTTTGAGATGAGAAATCTCGGGCTGAGCTTTCGGGCGACGGCGTGACGCTGCGTGACGACACACAGCAGCCGTCACACGGCTTCGCCCCCCCACTGTCAAATCCGCCGCCAGCTTTTCCCCTTGAATGAGGGAATGAAGGGAAAAGCAGAGATTCACTGCCACATTGGCTCTGGTTTAAGTTCAAATATTTTCTTAATATCCTTCCCTTCTCTCTTTTTACCTGACTGAAGGGAAAACCATCCGTGGAAACGTTGCAGCTGGCTCGCCATCATTTCTCTGGATGGAGCCAAGGGCACAGCTCTCCCGTTTTTAACGATCGTCTCTTGGCGACAGGTCGCGTCTTTAACCGAACACTCAGCTAAGGTTTCACTTGCAGCCCTGCAACAGTTAACTGATCTCAGAGTTAAGAGCGACAGTATTTTACTTTCTTCCCAGGACTTCCTGGTCAGAATATGAGGTACCTCTGATTTCTAACTACAAAATATAATGAAGCTTAACAAGAAAATTAGATGTGTTTTCCCTGTACATACGTCTCCAGAGCACTTTCCACAGGCCTGAAATGTGTTCGAGGCCAATTAATGACACGAAATTGCTCTAAATTGGTTTGAATGTGTGGATTCTCTGTCGTCCTGTGTTTGTACTGTGACGGACCGGCGATGTGTCCAGAGTTTAACCTGACTTCCCCACAGTCAGCTCGGACTGGATGGATCGGCGAACCGTAGATGAGGCTTGTTTTACGCATTCGTGTCTTCCTAAAGCACGGGGACAAGAGGTGGCTCAACGAAAATCTCTTTTTAAAATTTGAAAATTTAATCTAATGTCTTTTTCTATGTTACCAACTTCATTAATCTACTCTTCTGAATCAAAGTCTGTTATCATTAAACTTTATCTAAGATGACTGAATTGGCACAGTAGGTGTCACTATCCAATATAACATACAAGCTAACAGGTATCTCATGCGCCACACTGGCACCCTTCACTAATACTTGGTTGACAAAAAGTGAGCTTCCTGCACTTCATCGTCGATCTTCTAAACCTCTTAATCAAACTCAGCTGCATGCAGGTCGGCTGCCCACTAGAACCAGTGCCAGCAGGATGAAGGCAGGTTACACCGTGACCAGGTCACCAATCCAAGAGCGAACACAGAGACGATCACACACTCACATTCACCAGTTCACCTTAAACCTCTGGGGGTTCTTTTGTAGTGTGAGAGAAAAACTGCACACAGAAACAAGAGTTCTAACCTCTACAACACACTGGATTTTATTTTGTGATATTGTAGCTTCAGGGTTCAGTCACTAAATCAGAGCCAACAATTCTGATCAGATATGGACAGATGCTCAGAATGTGGCTGAGTATCTGTCGTAGTGTAGATTAGTGACACAAAAGTGATTGTTGATTTGTTACTGGGTCGCTTCACGGCCAATGATGCACAAGTTACTGAAAGTTACCACTTGATTTCTAATCTGTTATCTTGTGTGTTACTTTGAATTCTGTCTCAGTTCCATTTCTTCTGTTGTTTTTGCTGTGAAGCGTCAGCTGAGCTTGATGTTAAGTCATTAATCTGAGTTGAAGTCAAATGGTGGTGGTTGTGTTGCTTTGTTCTTTTTTAGTTGATTTAGAAATTGGTCGTTTCAACCGCATGAGCTCCTGTGAGGGGAGGCGAGTTATTTGGCCCTTTCTTGAAACGAATGGATGATGGTGATGAATAAAATCATCAACAAAACTCTGATTCACCAACGTACAAACAACATTCAGCTGCCTAAGGAGGGAGTACGCTCAAAAGCAAATCAGACAAGCTTTTCAGACATGCTATAAATTTTAATAGACATATTGATATTTCTGAAGAGAAACAAAGTTATCCCTAGTTTTATTTACAATACAGGAATAGAAAAAAAAATTGCCACATACAGTACAATGGTAAAAACAACATAAAGAACTTAAATAATTATTTTATTTGTATAACTACTTAAATAATGAAAATGGTTATTCTATTCACACCACGCCGTCTCAGCAGCTACAATGCAACTTTCACATTAAGTGCTAAAAAAAAAAAAAAAAAAAAGTAAATTTTTTTTTTCTTCCATTTTACAGCATGAATTTCATTTTTGATTCATCAAAGACCAGGTAGAGTTGATTTTATTTCACGAGTAAAGCAGGAGATGAACA
>OMNM01039348.1:21584-38764 GCA_900302745.1 Parablennius parvicornis | reverse complement strand
ACTTGGCAACATTATGTTTCCAATCATGCTGACATGAAGCTTTGGGACATGTTTTAATAAATGCCATGGCACAGCCACACAATTATTTTCATTGGCCTCTTTGTCTTCCTAAATGTAATTACATCTCGTAATAAATCAATTTAAGCTGAACTGAAGTCAATGATATACCGCTAAACAGCAAGTTAACAGTAAAAAAAAAAAAAATAAATAAAAATAAAAAAGAATGTGATGTGCATGAAACTTAACAGAACTCTGCATTAACTTGAGAGGACTGGGAGTCGTTACCAAGTCTCTTTGGGGGCCTGACTAGGAGGTCTGGCACTGGAGAGGAGAAGTTGGTAGTTTTGCTTTGTGTGCTTGCATGCTTCTATAACGTCTGCAAATCCGAGACAGAAATTACAGAACAAAAATATATCAATGATGTAAAATAATAATATATTAATCAAAAATCTAAATACATATTGCAAATGAGCAGAATTAATTATATTCGATCCATTTCTACTTTTGATAGAACTAAATTAATTGATAATGTTATTAAGTTCATGCTAAGGCCCGTCATAATGTGACCTCTGCGATGGACAGGACAACCTTAAATCGCCATGCAGGATAATGTTATTTTGGAAACAGAAATTTGTCAAAGAACTGGTCTTTGAGCCGACCTGCCCAAAATAGACTTCTAAATAAAATGAGTTAAAACACCTAAAAAAAAGAGGCAGTGTTCTAAAAGGTCTTAAGAGCTCATACTGTGGGGAGGCAGTTAATGTAAAGCATATGACTAAGCAGCGTTTTTTTTCCCCCAAAGGACGAGGTAACCAATAGGCTGACTCCTTACAATCTAATAATGAAATTGTGAGGCCCAACAAAGCTGGAGACAGTGTAGAGTGATATATTGCTCAGGGGTCTGAAGGAAGAAATGGAAGGAAACAATGAGATTTAGGGCGTGAAGAGAAGACACATACGTTTGAGTTTTCACTAAATGAGTACATAAACCAGTATGTTCATATTGAGCGGTGTGTTGGTGTGAGTAGGTGAGTGTCACAGTTGAGTGGCTGGCGAACGAGGTGGGAGAATGAAACTGGACTGATAAAGTCGTGTCTGTCTGGAGGCGCTTCATGACATTGAAAAATGCTCGCATGAGGGAGAGATCAGGTCAGTAAACACTGAAGCCACACTTTAACCTAGTTTCTTGAGTGCTTCTTGAGTCTCCTCTCTCCTTTCAGATTTGTACAGAAGCCACTGCTTACGAGCCATGGCATCTCTTCTCCCCCTGCGAGGTGGCTTTCGGTGGATGTTTGCAGGGTTTATATGTCTAATGCAGAACATAGCATGCAGTGTGTTGCTCAATCCCGAGGGAGTTCTGAAGAGAAGATACCGCACTGACACCAGACCCTTCGGGCCCGGCTTCAGAGGGCTCAACAACTTAGGGCGAGGTCAAGAAGAACGCTACAGGCAGCACAAGAGTGTACACATTCACATGTATGTGAGTGGACAAGACATTGCAAAGACTAAAATAGAGAGAGGGTCATCTGTAAGTGTTATAAGAGTTCAAATGTTTCTTATGTTATCCAAATTAATAGTTACTCAGTAATTTCGTAAAAGGATAGAATCATAAAAACAATATGAGAAGTCTTTACAACCCTATCATGGAAAAGAGTCCAGCATTTATCAAGTCGGCTATGGTTTAATCAATATTTGCTTACCGCTTCTTGGATTTGGCAGCGGAACACGTGGATCCTGAAGATCTCGGCATTGTAGTGGCTCTCAGTGAAAGCAAAGCAGTCGCTCTCCGGTGTGCCGTCGTGGCCTCGTACACAGAACAGAATCTTATAGATGGGGTAGTTGGCAATCTCTGTGCTGTTGTTGGGGTCCAATAATCTGGCAGAACGGCAAGAAAATGTTGTTTTATACCTAAAACATTGTTATTAAGAACATCTATTGAGGCTTTTTACTAATGTGTAAATAATGTCTGTTCAAGTATGCAGACTTATCTTGATAAGTTTTGGAACTGGCGCTAATTATGCATGTAATCAGAGGTCAATTTTCTGGGAGGGAAAGGAGGAGAAGACATCCTCTGGTTCAGGCATCATCCCTTTCTACTGAATTATTATTAATATAGTCATCGCCAGGGGAATCAATATTTACCACCCCTGAATTGAGAGAATTCTATTTACAAGTAAAATGAACATGTACATTTTGGTTGAAGGGGGACTGTGGCGCCAAATTATGTAATAACGGTGCAATGTGTAATAATGTAATACATTTTCAACTCAATATGTTATAACGCTACATTTTGCAATAAAACTCTTAAATGCATTTCGTAATAGTCTGTCACATTTTGTAATTACTTGTTACATATTGCAACAGTACGAAATGTAGGTATGCAGCGACGTATTATGTAATAATAGTGCAATATGTAATAATGTAATAAAGGTTTGCTTTTGTGTTTTTATGCTTTCTATCATCTATAATAATTACATAACATAATGCAGATTTTATGTGTTTATGTCTTGCAAAATTTCAGTGCAGCCATAATTTTTGTTTCAGTAATAATGAGTGTAGCTTTTGTTTCTAGCTAATGAACACATTCTCCATTGTAATGAATAGTTATGTTTGATTTAGGCTTGAGCAATAAAACATCCTACTAGTTGTATTTAATATTCAATAAAATAAAAAAATAAAAAAATAAAAAAAAAATAAAATAAAATTCAATAAATCATAATTTAGCTGGAAAGCTTAGTGTTATTCTGATGATATGATGGCTTTTCTAAATAAGGCATCAATGTTTGTGGTTTACCACATAAAGCTCCAAATTATTAAATTTTATAAAAAAAAAAATTAAAAAAAAAGTAGAACACCAGCATTTTGCAATAACTATTGCAATATTTAACAAGTTATTACAAAATGCGCCAAAGTTTATTTCATAATGCATTCAAGAATTTCATTACAAAGTGCGGTATTATTACATATTGAGTTGAAAATGTATTACATTACTACATACAGCACTGGCATTACATAATGCGGCACTACAGGGACCTTCTGTATTGTCAATATTGAAGATGTTATTGTAAAAGGCTAATACAGAGCCAATGAGTAGCATCTGTTTAAGGATGCTGGTTGGATGCTTTCCTTTTTAAATTTTTTACCCTTTATGGTGTCATTTAAAAATAAACACCCTTGTATGCAGTTTGAATATAATTTCTGCAGGACATGATGAAACTGACAAAACTATTTCACCATCACTATTTTAAAAAGCCAATGTTGTACATGTATCTAAGTATTGTGTCTCTACCTGACGGTGCCTTCAGACACGCCTGGCACAGACAGTGTGACATCCAGCGGGACTTGGCACTGCCCTCTGAGGATGCTCATCATACGGAGAGCCTCCACCTCGCTCCGGGGGGCATTAACCGAGGCACACCCGAGATAAGTCAGCTGGCTGAACACGACGCTGTCCTCATCGGGAATGGGACTGCAAGGACTTCCGTCTGATGAGGATTCATCTGCTGCTGAGCCGCAATAAAAAGAAAGAAAAGGGAGTGGTAGGAAGAGGACGGTGTTATGACTTCCTCTTATGGATGTGCATCCTCATCTGAGAAGCAATGGCAATGTACGACCGTTGATAGGTGGGGAGGTGAAGTAATAAAACATCAAGTCACCCAAGCAACAAATAGAGAGAGCAAAGTAATAAGAAAATGGAAACAGTCCTTTGCTGCATGGAAATCAAAATGAAAGTAGAACGACTTGGAGTCTACGATTCAGATATCACTGCTAATGTCTTAAAAAGTCTTTAAAGCTGAAGATAAGACCCATTTTCTGAGCTTCAGAGTGGGAAGAATACGAGGATTAAACGGTCACATCCCAGCTCACCTCTGTACGACCTCTCATTGAGCTCGCTCTCCTGGGCCGTCTGAACGGGAAGCACCATCTCCAACTTGGGTGACGGTGCGCTCAGGGGGTCAGAGCCCGGTGGTACCGGGGATGCTGTGATGGGGAGGCCATGATCGCTCCCGCCCAGAGCGTCCATCCCTGCTCCTGATCCGAGCCCGGCGTCGGCTACCGACGGGTCCATGAGGACATCTTCTAACTCCTTCTGGAGCTGCTGCTCACTTCCATTCCCCACAATCTGATTCATAACAACACACACAGATGTGCAAAAAAACACACAGCAAGCACACACAGGCTCAGATAGGAAACCACCACCACAAAGCATAGATGACATATCTGAATTTAAACACATGATAAAACGCATGGAGAGTTTTTAATTTCTGAAAATCATTGTGATAATCACCATAAGTATCAAATTGTAGACCATGAGGCAGCGTCTATTGCATTTGTATTTTCTGTTACAGATTGCAGAGATGTGCAGCGGAACAACCAGAGATAACAATTCAGTTGGAGTGCAGCGTGCTGAAAACGGTCAAGATGCCTTGTTTGAAGGAAGCCATTGGATTTGTGTCTTATTTCACCCAGTATTAGTGATTAGTAGGTAAGTTGGTTACAGGTGTGACATACAGGCATCAAGACACCCAGAAGAGCCAAGTCAACACTGACTGCGCGCGAAATATACGGATGCATAAACACCAAGGGCAAATTGAAGGTGGAACCAGCCATGAAAAGCCTGAAAATGAGGCGCAGCCCCGTTTCTATGGCTGCGGCAGCAGCAGTGCAACGTTCAGAAGGAGAGGGAGGATTTAACCTTCCCCGCAGAGGGACTGCTGTACCAAACTAAAAATATTGGATTGAGTTGTTTTGTGGTATTTGAGATTAATTCTTAGGATGAACTCTCAGATGTAGCTAGGGCGCCTTCTTAGCAGTGGTGGCAGAAATTACAAGGGGTCCCAAAGCTTTGCCTGCTCTGAGGGCTGTCAAAAATAAGATTTGCACAAAACCATACATACAGGTAAGTCACTTTCCAGAATACAGAGTGTGCAGTTGCTTTCATTATAAAGGCTCTTTTCTCTAACGGTCAGTGGGAATGGGAGTGTCTACCAGCGTTTGGCTTCACTGGAGTGCGTTAGCTAATAAGAAAACAAAGATGAGGTGCACAACCTTGTAAAAAAAGAAAAAAAAGAAAGAAAAAAAGAAAGGAGGTTGGGAAGCCTTTCCTCAGAGCAACTGTATTAATGTATGATGGATACTAAAGCTGGAGCACCAATGCAAATAAAGTGCCACAAGGAAAAAGTTAAATCCTCTGCAGAGTTTTTCAAAAGCAGATTTGGTTTGGTGACTGAAACAGACTGTGTTTAAAAACTAGCTTATGTTTAATCTAACCACTGATATTACATCATTTTACAACCACTCAGGCTGGTTCCTCAGGAGCTTTTCTTTCTCTTAAAAATACGTTTCCCCCCCCCTTTCTCCATCACCTATGCTTGGACATGTAGGATTGTAGAGGATTCTCTCCTTTATATTTGATTCACATATAAAGTGTTATGAGATTACTATGATGTAATAAGTGCAATACAAACAAACAAAACTGAAATGATTTTAACTGTAAAACCGTGCAGCTGCTATTGAATGCTTGAATGTCACAAAAGGGCCTTTCGAAGATGTTATAATACCAAACCCAGCTTTCTAACTCAAAATGTACAATATTTCAGTATGTTCAAGGTCATATTAGGAGGATAGACCTTTATAGGAAGAATAAAGTGCGCTCAATCAAATTGCAACTTTGGGGCATGTGACAATGGCATCATTTATTTCTACCTAGATCTTTATACTTCTGGTGTATTTAGTTGTCACATTTTATGGCAGCAGTGTTTGTTTGCAAAGATTTTCAAAGCTGAAAATAAGGTTTATGTAACAAAGTATTTTGTCACACAATGTATTTATATTGAGGGAACCTGAAGTACCACAATTTTCTTTATATAGTTCTAGTGCTGTTTGACTACTGGCTTTGTTTTATAACAGTATCTGACAAAAACCAGCTATCAGCTAAGATAAAAAGCACATTTTGCTACTATGCAGCTGCAGTAGGCCCAGTGATGCTTCAAGCCTGGGCAGCCTACTATAGTCCAGCCTAAAAGCAAGAGCATCTATGTCTGCCAAGTCATCAACACCAAAGTATTTAAAAAGCAATAGCCGTCACTCAACACATAGCAATTGTACAGGAGGTACAGATAGTCACAGACAGAATCATCACAAAATCACATCACATGAGGGAAAAAGAGAAATATTCATACAAGCAAGAGAAAGATACAGAGAGGAGAGACTGACCTTAAAGCTGACCCCTTCCTCAGAAATCACCTGCATAACAAACAACAAGTTTAGACACACGCTGACTCCTCTCCTGACTGAGATGGGCTGACTGAGAGGGAGATGTGCACAGGTGCGTGTCGGCAAAAGCCAAAAACATGATGTCTGAATGGCCAATGGTCAGTGGATGGGGTGATTTGACCACAACATACTGAGAACAGTGGATGACTGTTGGGTCAGGGACTGCCTTTTAATCCATCATGATATCAGCTGAGATTGAATGCAAAATCAAAGCCCCCCGAATCCTTTTACTCATGCCACCTTTTGCACGAGCACTCCAAATGGCACAGAGCTGAACATCTTGCTATTAATCCTGCTCAACTGGCGCCATCTTCTGGTGCCTTTGCAACATTTACCTTCCATGTACAAGGACACAGAGACAGTGATGACAGACTAATGGACATGGTGTCAATATGAGAGCCTGCAATCCAAGAACACCCAATGAAAGAGGAGGTGAAATCCACAGAACTGAACAATAAAAGGAGAGCGAGCAATGTTGCATCACTGCACTGCGCAAAAAAAAAAACCCGGAAGCATTTAACTAAACACTGCATGTAGATTACAACTGAAGAAGGGAGATGATTTTCCAAGGTTAATTTGCTCTCAATATTTTTCTATTAAAAAAAAAACACATTTGCAACTATTGAGCTCACAATAAAGTACAAAGATCTTTTCTTCTCTGTGTGGAATTTGACTGCATCCTTCACTTGCCTCTTTAACCGACAGCTCAACAGTAATACCAAGTTAGTTTTCCTGCAACAGCTCCTGCAGGTTCGTGACATACTGTCAGTTCTTTAACAAGCATATTGTGCTTTTAACACATACGCATGATGGACACACGTCAACAAACATAGAAGGACATCCACAGTATAGGTGGCAAGTATAACAGACAATAAACGCAAAAACAACACAGAGACATAAGACCAACTATGGAAAAAAAAAAGGTTGTGAAGATGAGAAAGCAAATTAAGAAATGGTTAGTGGGGTGGTTATGGATGGAGTATGAGAAGAATTATCTAGAAAGTGTATGTATAAGAAGATGGTTGAGATGAAGGAATCTAGAAAGAAACATTATCATATATCTTAGATTTTAATGCTTTTATCCCTTTTAACAAGAACTACCCCCCGCACCATTTTCCTGTACAAAGTGCAAATAATAAATGTCAATACAGACCCAGACACCGATTTAGCAAATGAACTTGTGTGGAACATCCCAATAAAGTACTAAGTGCTGTATCAAAGTGAGTCGATGGAGGACTAGATTAACGTTGTAACCATTGTCTATTAATTTGTATGAATTGCTTGATTTTTAGAATTGTATTGTTCATGATAATACCAATATGATTTCAAATATCATTAAAAAAAGAAAAGAAAAAAAAAAGAAAAAAAGCATATCCGGTTAAAGCAAAACATTATTTGTTGACTTTGCAGTGACGTACCAGGCACACGGCTGGACGGCCTGATGTCGCATGCCTACAACATGAAGCATGGATAAAGGCTGTGCCAAATTTGTCTGTGTGTGGATTAAACCCTCCATCACAGAGAATAACGTGCTGAGTACTGAGTACTGTCAAGTTTTCTCAAAAAGTATTCCAACCGTTGGCCTTTTGAAGAGGCATTTAAGGACATGTGTGTAAGGATACTGTACATCTCAAATTGAGAAAAAGAGTCACTACCGAGATATATTCCTTCAGTTTCAAAAATACAATAGGTCTCTATGAGTGAACAATTAACCAAAGTGTTCACAGCTTCACTCACAGCACACAAAAATGTATTCTTGATATTTGCAAGACTGTCAATGAATTGTCATAAATAATAACTTCAATAGAAGATTTGACTTTATTTTCTGATCACAAATGTGCTCCAACATGATTGCTTTTACGTCCTACAGTTTAGAATTATTATTCTAAGGTCACATCACACACTCATAATTTAAACTAGTATCTTAAAACTTTATATTAAAACCCCAGACTCCCCTTTACCTTGCTAACAAATATACACAGATGAAGGAACATCGATATGTTTTGGTAAATAATGCGATGAGGCCTGCAATTCACTCTTAAATCAATCTGAACTTTGAGGAAAAGAGTGCTACTATGGCTGATTTTACCCTGCAGCAAAGCCCGGCTTGTAATTACAGCTTTATGATCACGTCTTTCTCAACTGTCATCAGGGCGACATTGTGACTATAATCAGGAGTGCATCCACAACCTACCTTAGTACCATCTATCTAATGATTTTAGTTGAAAATGACACTTTACACCTGAAATCTTCACATCAGTGTTCCAACTATAAAATACTCTTTATTTTCACCTTTATTGCACCTGCCTGCACCTAAACCAGACCAACCTTACCTTCAGTCCTGTCTTTTCGTCATCACTACCATTATTAGTGGAGGAGGGTGTCTCATCCCCCAGCCGGGAGACAAGGACAAAGTCCTCACTGTTGAGAGTGGACACTGAGTCCGAAGACACGCTAATCTTCCCCACCGAGCCCTTGTCATCCATGGCTGCCGCTGTTAAACTCAGCCACGCTGCTCATGAATGGAAGACGGGAGGAGGAAGTGGTGGAAGATGATGAGCAAAATCACCTAGAAAAAGAAAAAAAAAATCAAAAGATGAATAAAGGAAAGAAGCAGTAAACAGTCATGATGTAATGAAACTTCATGAAAAGCATCTTATAGAGAATGTGGAACAATAACAACCTGTCCTAAAATGGTGAATTGTTTTACTATTTAGACTTTAGTTGTCCTTTTATCACCTAAAGGAGACTGAAGGAAGTTGTGTGAGTATTAAATGTTAAGATCAACAAAAAAACATGAGCAGAGTTGCAGTGAAAGTCAGTGACAAGGTCATTTGGAGCGCCTCGTTGAAAAACAATTGAAGAATTTGTTTCCAGAGTTCTCAAAAAGACTGATGCAATGTAAAGGCATGGTGATGCAAATGAGCGGGAGGAATGTCATGACAAACTAACTCATTACGATCACCCGTCTTATCCATGTCAGTACTCCTCAACGCAGGGTTACTTCACACCAACAAGTCATATACAGAATTTGTATAGAATTCTACATTAAACACAATGTGTTACTGCTTCTATGAGTTTTGTCTTTCCTGCTATTGACTGAGAAACGAATGTTTTTTAAAAAAGTGTTAACACTTCTAGAGGCCAAACATGGAAACAATATACATTTACACACTCCAGTCGCTTTCAGTTTGGGTTTTTGTTACGACTGTCGCTAAAAACAAGGATGAGCGGCTTCATTGTGAAGGCTACAATGATGATCGATCATTGTTAGTGGCCTTAAAAATCTCATCCTCACTTGCAGACACCTAGATTGCGACAGAGTACTTTTGCCAACAAGGTTATCTGAGAAGTACAGCTGATACTCGCGTCAAAATACAACAATCATATTTTCCGATTGGGATTATTAAAGTAACATGTCTAGCTTTCATGTCGAGCTACATATAGTCACAGAATCCTTACAAAATTCAAAATGATAATTACACCTCCTCTCATCTCTTGGAAGACATTCATTTATTGATTCTTAGAAATGAGCTCACAGGCCAAAAAGAAAAGGTAATGGAGCTGCAGGAGGCCAACAGGCTGTCAGTCAAAGAAAAAGGCCTCATCAATCGACTCTGGGAAGGCCAATGATGACCATCATCATCATTATTATTATTATTATTATTATTATTATAGTTTCCCGAATAAAATCTAGCCAACTCTATTGTGCAAGTTGCAATGACTTACTGTGGTGACTCCTGTGAAAAGGAGCAGCTGACAAGACAGTTGTATCTTACATTTTTTAATTATCAAGTCTATTTTCTACATTTTTGGAGTTATTTCTGCTCAGCCCTGAGAACTACTGAAACACAAGTAAATAGTAAATCTATAAAGCACTTTTCCACCGACTCAACAGTTATCAAATTATCACGGTTCATCACCTTCACGCATACACACTCACACACACCAGTGATGGCTGCTCCAATGCAACACTCTTAACCATCCATTAGCAGCAATTTGTGGTTTAGGGTTTTGCTTAAGGACACTTCAACATATGGACATGGGAAGACGGGGATCAAACACAGCCTTCCCACATGATCATTGATGTTTTTACTTTAGTGTGACGCGGCCTGTACGGACAGAATGAGTGCTGCTGCTCCGCTAAAGACGCAATATTCAAATATTTCACCTTTCCAGTGAGAATCAAATTCCCTGATTGAATGCATTTCTGTTGCAGACGTTACTGCCGGACCAAAATAAACTCAACATCCAACTGTTATTATGGTATCAGATCCATGCTCCAGTTGAGCCTTCATTAAAATACAACAATGAAAAGCCTTATATGCTTGAGCCCAGCGGGAGATCAATGCTAAGAGTAATGGCCGGCTGGGTCTGTAACACAAATGCAGAGATCCGGAGTTAAGAACTGAAGTTATTTCCAGAAGAATTCAGTAAAAGTACCATAAAAGCATGATGCAAACAAACGAATAAAGGGACAGGTCACTGTGGCAAAAAAAAAAAAAACACAGAAGAAAAGGCTCAACAGAAGATTCTGGCAGAGGATCAAGAAGAGACCATAAACTATTTCTGGCTGTTTCCTTACAAAACACCTTCTCCTTTACTGCTCCCAGACCCTCTTCACTCGGTTATTTCCCTTTTCTCCTCATCTCTCTGAACACTAGACAACATTTTAATCAACACTTGCAGCTCTCTGCTCTTGCTCCCTTTGAGTTTTTTTAGGTTTCATTACGTATTTTTTTTTTCCCAAGTCTCTTTCTCCCACCCTTCCTGTTGTATGAAATTCCAACAATGGGAAGTTAAAAGGAGAAAAGTCAAAGCAGTTACTACTGTAACTACTTAAGATAACATTGTCATGGGGGGTTCATAATAAACCACACTATTAGCGGATACCTCTGCACCGCTACAAGGTTGTACTACATCTTGTGCTGATAAGACTGTTATTATTAGGGTCCAAAACACAAAACCAGAAACACAAACTCTCAGTTTGGGCTTGTTCTCATCATCGTTCCAAAGCAAACTGAGAAAATGAGCAACAGTGGGTCACACTGAATTCCTGAGTGTTGATTTGGTTAACTTTTTTTTTTTTTGTTCAAGCATAGAAGCATATAAGAACCATCATCTTATAACCTATTATTATGCAGTTTGTGACTTCATTTTGAATTATGATACTGCTGATAGTCACGATTAACAGCGTAACTTAACCTTTGCATCATTCAATAAAAAATGTGGGTTTTAGTTGTTTGTTTCACAGTCGATTGTAATTAGACACATTATCAGTGTGAACCTGCATCATCAAAATATGATGGTAAGAGTACAAAAAAAAATATTCTACAACTGCGACATTACTTACTTTAACTCAAGGTATCGTCTTTTTTTTCCCTTATTTTTGTATCTCAGGAAATTAATAAAGAGTCCCAAAAAATGACACTGTGGTAAACGGTAGGGGATATAAATAAAAGAAGTTCCTTGTTAAAACAACAAAGTTATTGGCAACAAAAGACAGAACAGAAATTCTGAAAAGTGAAAATTAATTGTTGGTGTACTCAAAAGAAAATCATAATTCTCAGAGATCATATAAAATTATATGGAAGTAGGAGAAAATACTCATAAAAGCATTATTGGTATTTGTACATTTCAGCCGCTGTTGCAAACTAATAAGGAAAATAGTAAGTGGTCTGATTGTTGTGTTTGACTGTGTGAAAATAACAAGTTCACTATTTCACACTTTTTATTGAGCAACTGCGACACACCTCCAACAGACTTCGAAATTGACTCATAGCTTCTAACAAGAAGATCAAACTGGAACGGAAAATGTGTATGGGGAGTTATTCTTTTTTTACCAAATCTAACAGGTTATAAAAAAAAAAAATAATAATCTTTATACGCTCCCCACTTACAGTCCCAGAGCAAACATGCTTTCAGTAATGTTGTATAGAAGAATCTTTAGAGTGCTTGATTCACAGCTAACATCCGCTCCTGATAAATCTGATCCCCTTCACCTCGGTAATTGTTACATCTATAGTCGCAGGTTTAAGTTACTTCTGTAGATTTCTGCACTGTGAGTTTGTCTTTGATTCATTAGAGGCCCTCTTAAAAAGAATCAGGAACATTTGCAGTGTTTCTTTAGAGGACTTTTTAGATGTTTAGAATACTTTGGGCTCAAAGACAGCTGGTTTCCATTTTTAGCACACTTGCATTCTGTGTGATTAGTGTACCAGTAGTTTCCCTGCCTGCATATCTTGTGCTGATTGAATTTCTATGTTTTTTTTTAATTATTATTATTTCTTTCAACCACAGTAGCTGCCAGCAATGTGTATAACCCAGATGATCTATGAAAGCACAGATTTTTGCTTTAGCAGATGGATCAGTAATTACAGAGCAGCCATCAAGACTTTGGCAAAACACAGCAGGATTAATAAATAAGAAAAAAAAACAACAACAAATAAAACCATTGCAGGCTGTCTAATGTCTGCTTCAAACACAAACGAACATGTAGCTGTATCATGAACACAAAAAAGCTGCCGTACTCGCCCGCAAACACACGTGTGCATGCGCAAAACACAAACCCAACATTTTGTCTCTGGCTGGCTGGCAGCTCCGACAGACATATAATGGCTGCCTTGTCACCCTACTTTGCTGCCTAGTCTCAGCAACAGATCTCTGCCAGCTCCTGCCAAGCTACGGCTCTTTCGTTATCAACCTTTTCAGTGCCTTGGCGCACTTCCGAGAAGACACACAATCCATGGCCAGCCAGTGGGGGGAGTGATGCCGATTACTGATACGGAAAATTATCTCAGGGCTTAAAAAGGTCTGATGTGTTTTACTGGAGGTTATTTGGTTTGGCCCACACTGCATGTGTTTGGCATGAGTGGCGATGCGAAGGCAAATACCTTTATTTCTGTCAGCTGCAGCTCGTCTGAGGCGTAATGCCTCCTGTTTTTGTGATACCAGCTCTATAAAACTGCACTTGTTTAAAATCTCATTGAAATTTGCTTTAGAGGGTCAATTCTATTCATTGGTCTTAACCTTGAAAATATCATATTTTCATGTTGTATATTGCAGAGATCTGTAACAAATCTTGATATATTTGAGGCTAAATCTTTCAATAAATCTTATTTGCATTGTGGTGCATGCATGCGGCTGAGAAACCAGGAAATTTGCCACTTGAAAAACTGCCGTTTTTCCAATTGGGAGCATTTAGACAACAACAATTAATAACAGTTAACATGTTAGCCCAACAAAAATCCACAGATTAATTATTACAAATACAATGCCATTGCACTGATCGATGTCACACTATCTTCTGGGAGCTCCTAAAAATCTCCTCATTTCCCATTGAGGGGAGTTTAAGGTTGGAAAGCATCCAGATTCATCTTTACTACTGGAAAGTAGGAATTTTTCCATAACAGAGGGTCTCACAAATGCACATTTTCATCTTATATACACATTTATAATGATAAGAGCATATTATGGTCTTGTTTACCAAAAAGGTCAATGAGTTCATGGTGAGGTTTTAAAGCTTGTCACTGTGTTTGTTGGGGGGTAAAAATACAAATATCACATGATAAAACATAGGCAAGTTCATTGCATCTAAGATAATTATAACCTAAGTTATTCAGTGAAGTAGGTTTTAGCAACAATTGACAAACAGTTGTTTGTTCTAATCACAACCAAAGCACAAGATCTGAATCTAGAACAATCCTCAGTTCATGTGAAAATATGTACATTAAAAACCCATTGTGTCTTTTTTTTTTTTTTTTTGCTCAGCTCTTTTCAACAGTCCAGCTGAACGAGCTGTTCTGGGTTGTTCTGAGCCGATCTGGGCAGTTCTGGGTGGTACTGGGCTGTTCCAGACTGCCAGCTGAGCCCTGCATGCACCTCACGAGGGAGAAGAAGACACAGCCGGACAGAGACAGAGAGCATTCAGGCTTTTAACACAGTCTCTCTCCCAAAGCATCACAGTAGTCATGTCCTGCGGGCACAGATGGAAAGGAAATAAGACGAGACGAAAAATGGAAGAAATAATAGATATTAAAACTTTACTAAGAGAAGCATGTCATGAATGCAACACATACCAAAAAATAGTCCCATTTTTTTTTTTTTTTTTTTTTAATCCATGTGAGCATCTGATATTCATGCTCCACTGCAGTAGTTGGCTAGCCAGGAATAAAAATCTCTTCCTGTTTCTTCTAGAAAAAGAAAAGGCACTCAGTGCAGGCCTGCCTGGCTTTAATGACCGAGATGGAGCTCGGTGAGACAATGAGCTGCAGCCGTGTGGTGTCAAGGCTCAGTAATCGCTGCAGCTGATTTTTAAAAATAAGACTATGGATAAACACAGTGATGTGACACTCGGAGGTGTAAATGTGCACGCAACAACTGTTGTTATGGGTGAGAGGCTTTGAAATAATTAACCAAGCAATGCATCTCGCACGTAATATTTGTCCAATGGACAAGACTGAAAAACACTAATCTCAATGTTTGTTTGTGTTTTTGAACAATTCAATATTCATTCCTAAATATCAGGACTCACACGTAGTATAGTATTTGTGCAATTTCCTCAGTAAACCTCTGTGCGTCACATCTGTGCTAAATGATTATCGCTGGCTGTCAAAGCAACAGAATCTTATGTAACAACGCAGCCACTCGTAATTCAATAAATCTTAAAACAGGTATACAATGCATGCACATTGTTGCAGTAAAGACTATAAGACAAGAGAAATGTAGTACATTTCTTTGCAGAGACACCAGTTGCGGAGGCCCTGTGGACCAGGAGTTGATAAGAAAAGTAATTTGTTGTTGCTTTGAAAAAATATGGCTGTTGCAAAATGAGATGTCAATTCAGATTTCACTCCCGTCCTACACATAGAGCATGCAAGTTCCCAAATCAAATGGAGATAAACAGTGAGGCAAGTAATGCGTTAAAGCATGCAGCAGCTGAGAATGAAGTCTGCAGGTGGTCAGTGTGAAGACACAGAAGCACATGCCAGACAAGATGAAGACAGGAAATGGATTTACTCCGAGCAATTTTAAGATCACATATACAAATTTGATGTGCTTTGCTTTGTAGCATGCAAATAGCCTCGTATTACTGTATCCCGTATATCAAAACAATGAGTGAGCTTATACGATGTGTGAAATATCTGTCTGTAACAGAAGAAAGAGAAGCATCCTGATGCCGAGGTTATTATTTTATGTTTGCTGATGAGACGCTATCTGTAGCTGCAAGATATGAAGGCACAGAAGTGAACCGAACAATGTGTGAACTTCATTGATTCAGCATTTCACTGCTGTGTAGCAAACACTGGCGAGCCAGCTGTCTGCAGAGGTTAGGTTGATGTGGTGTCTTGATACAAACACTAACCCTGTCCTGAATGTGACTTCTTTTAGAAGCAGTTTTCTTTATTTCATCAAGAATCAAACAACCAAAGGCACGTTTATGAATATCACATGTTAGTTAGAATTTACAAAACAAACACTTGAGACTCCACCTATTACCAAGATCAGGCTGCTGCCATATACTGTACAACTTTTACTGCCTTAAAGCAACAGAAATGATTTAACCAGTTGTGTACCTTCAGTCTCGTCTGGCTCTAGGCTATTTCTTTTTTCTCTTAGCAGTACACAGCCTACTTCCACTTCATTCACAGCAACTGCAATGAAACACCAATCTCTTCACAGCTCATTTTGCCTCATGATGGCTTGTAAAATGACCTGTTCAAGCTCCAAACTGAATGTGGTGGCATATTACAAACAAGACGAAAATAAAGTTGGAAAATGCATCAGTTGCGTTAAAAACTTTCCCTTCATGTGTTTATGTTTTAACAATAAACTGAAAACCTGTTTCAAGGGCAACGTATTCACTGTTGTAATCAGCAATTGTTGGGTGCAATTAATATAATGATGCTTGACACCAAATAACTTATTACTCATGAGTCACCAAGGGACTATTTATAGATTTGGATAATTTTGAACAGTCACTCTTTACAAGGCCATGAAGGAATGAAACAAGCTTCCCACAATTCAAGCCTGAAGCATTGACTTTTACTTGTAATGTACCCGGATAAGATTGTATGCACTTTACGATGTAGACTGCCACGGCGTGAGTAACCACTTTGTGTGAGTGGATGTTGTAATGCACTTTATATTTCAGTTTTCAATTACCGTTTAGTGTCTAATTAATTTCTTTTCATGCCGGCCACAGGGACTGCAGATGGAAGCGAACAAGAGAGCTATAATCTGGTGGAAAGCTACTACAGCCTCTTTAACTTTAGTTTAAGGAATTTCTACTTTGACTTCTTTATATTGTGAGTATGATACCAAGCACAAAAAAAACAAAAAACAAAAAAACATGAAACTGAATGAAAAGAGAAGTTGTGTCATTCAGTTAGTAAATTTGTTTGTTGTTGTCGGTAAAGCAAAGATTTCCATAGAAACAAACCGCGGGAATGTGTTGTGTGTGTTGCCCGCAGTATTTGCAGTGCGGTCGTGCTCTACCTGAGATAAGAACAGGAACAAAATGAAGGGGCGGCTGGACGAGTTACTATCCTTGTTATCCAGTGAAGAGAACTATTCAAGATAACAGAGAGACAAAGACCAGCTGCTTTGAAACATTCTATATTTGGCAGGGACAATACTATTTGGAATTAGCAGAAAGAACATTTTTGTTAATACTACTTACTTATCTAATGACAAAGCTGCATGATTTTAACACTAAAACACAGAGATGATCAAATCATCATCAAAAGTCTCAAAAGTTCTAATCTCAAAAGTTCGCAAAAGCTCGCTTGATCTTGATTTTCAGTATGAATACAGACCGTGAAAGCGGGGCCTCACGATCCTTCTGACTTTTTGGGTTTTAAGCAGGAGGTGTCAGAAAAGTTACCACAGGGATAACTGGCTTG
>OMNM01039348.1:0-20000 GCA_900302745.1 Parablennius parvicornis | reverse complement strand
TGAATCGTGGCAAACATTATACTTTAAAAATGTGCTGTTGGTGGTTTTATAGTAGCCATAGCTAGCTTAATAACTTGATAATGATATTCCTTTCAGATTGTTACCTGAATTACCCGACATAAGCAAAGCTGCTGTCTGTACCTGCAGCCCGTGAAATCTCACGACGCCTAATATATAACTATCTTCAACGTAAAATATATTAAATACATTTACCTCTATAATATTGCTAGCTCTCATGTTCACTCACCAACCTGCCCAGCGCTAGCAAAGATAGCAACATCAGTCATCGATTCAAAGTCGGAGCAAATGTGTAGACATGCAGTTAACATGTACTCGGGTTTATTCCGTCAGCACATCGTGACTGAAGCAAAGTGCTGTGTCGTGGTGTTTGCAGTGATATTGTGAGTAAATACTGTGGCTGCTCTGCGCTGGACTCAGCCTTCACACAGGCCACTGGTGTATTGTGGCTAGTTAGCCTACGCCTGCTAGCAACATGCTAGCACAGCAGTAACAATTAACAAACAGCAATTTTATTCCTCCGCAGCCGAGCGGACAGTCGCGTTCAAGGGGGACGGCAAACTCTCGTGCAAGTGTGAGGAAACTTACCTCGATCCCCACGGGTGTTTTTTTATTCCAATGGCGGTTGGCACAACATTGCACTTCCCCAGTACCATCAACAGCCAGCAGCATCCAGCCGAGCTGTAAACACAAGCGCGAGCGACCCGCTGACACCCGCATTGCGCATGCGCCTGTCACTGCTCTGCTCTGAGGGGGCCTCCTCTCCACATAATTCACAGGTACAGTACATCATCAGGCATAAACAAAGCTTTATAAAATACACAAAAGCAATTCTTGAGTTGATAGCGTGGTAATTAAGGAGTATGGCAGAAATCCAATTTATGTCAATATAATGAGCATAGTGCACTACAGCCTCAGAATGTCCTCATAGCTGGACTTCATTGTAGGCTCAAGTGTATTTCTGTAGGCATGTTTGCATGTTATTCCTGATGCTTTTCTTAAGGTACTCTAGTTTATTGTAGGTGGTCTGTTATGTTGTTGTAAAATGGAATGTGTGTCATTTCATGTATCTTTGTGCAACCTGTTCCACATTTCCACAAGCACAATTTAGCATAAAAGCTTTTACTTTTTCTGTAATCTGCAGTGGTTTAGTTGGGATAGCAACGAATTGTTCAGAGATTTTCAGGAGTAAAGTAGGAGGAAGGTGACTCTAATCTACCTGCCATCCACCAGTCAGAAACACGCCCACTCTTCCTTGTGTTGTAATCAAACTGGACTTACCAGTTCAGCCTGTTGTGGCTTTTGTTGTGCCTATCAAATATGCGCCAGGTGATATGGAGAATATCCTTTACTTAAAATCCATTAAAAAAAAACAAAAAAAAACTGTTTGAACTTAAGCTTTTTGGCTGACATTTTGCAGACATACTGACAAACTCTTGATGGTTTCCAGGGAGAATTTGACTAAGTTCTATAATTTTACTTGTGATGGTGCGTTCAATACTAAAGCTGGCTCCACCCTTGGATAAAGTGATATAGATGGATAAACTGCTGTTTCTTCTTAAAACATGTTCATCTTGATAGCTCACATCCAACTTATGTTCTTAAATCAAACCAAGAATCACAGACAGACAGTACAGCTGTTGGTTTATTGGAGCATGCAGTTTCATGTGCTAAAGTCATCCTGTCTCTCAGTGCAACAGAGAAGCAGAATGCTGCTTGACCAGCAGATCAGTGTGATACAAGTGAACAAGCCAGAAAATGCACAGAAGAATCAATCAGTCAGTAAAGCAAAATCTCAGTTTTATCAGTTGTTAATAGCACATTAATTGTCATAATCACCATAAGATAAACTTTACTCCAGCCCTGCATTTCCGTACAGTAAGTAAAAGGGAAACCTTTCACAATGTGATATTTCCAAGGAAATAAATGGAATACGTAACAGTATTATTCATTATGGGGACATTTTCAATATGCTGTCTCTTAAGGATTGTATTTTCCTCATTCTGAAACATTACACAACTGCCCCAAAGCTTTAAAACATTTAAATATATTTGATTATCACAGGTTGTATAAATGAGCATCAGTACTATAAGTCCATCTAATGATGGTGCCAGACTGTATACAATGACAGATGTGTACCATCTCTTAAAAGTTCATTTACATTTCAATCGAACAATAGATTTGCAAATAAAATGTCTAATACAGACATGAATAGTCAGAAAACATCAGTTCATCATGTTTCACAATCAACAAACAGGCTTTTTTCCCCATACAATATAGAATACCGAGACACTTTCTTGTCTAATAAAAAATGTCAACATTTTCAGCAAACTCTCAAATTCAAAACAAGAAAGCAGACTTAGAATATACCAAGAAGGAAAAGTATCACAGCGACAACCAAATGTGGTTAAAAACAACAAACGTCATAATAATAAAGTCTCCATTAAACAATAATTATTTTCATTAGCAAGCAATCAAAATATGCTGCAAGCAAACTTCAGCACTTGACGTGGCCACACAGTGGGCATGTGCAGAACTCTTACAGCGCTGGGTGTGTTGTATCACAACTACAGAATCATCTTTACTCCTCTGCCATCACAAGAGGGACTATATTGCATGCACGACGGAGGATGCAGGAAGTACAGAGGTGGTGGTAGGAGGGCGAAGAAAAGGCGAGTGGGAAGGAAATGTTCTGTGGCACCCCTTGGCAGTGATAAGGGCGGGAATCAGTGCAGTGCAAACAGCCACTACAGCAGTGCCCTGGAGACACTTTGAAGGAAAATGGGGAGTATCACTTCGACAATACTCACAATACTGTTTTGTTTACATACAGTAGTGCCCAGCCCTTTCTCATGAGAATACAAAAAGCAAAAGCCAATACTGATACTGACAGGCAAAAGAAAACACTGGCAAATAAACATGGGCAAGGAACACACTTTGACTCATTTATACTGAGGGAAAAATTATCTATCATCAGTGAGTGAACCTTCAGCAAATATTTCCACTGAATATTTGAAGTGATTAATATCTAGAAGGAAAACAAAGTAGGTGAGCAAATAAAGGCTTCCCTGAGCAATTCAGACAGACAAGGATCTGGCCTCCTCCAGTGGATCAAAGCAGAACTACAGGAGAAGTATCTCCTCTTTCTTCACAAGTGAGAAATCTGGGGGATTGATTGTACTTATACATGACATGGCACTTTACGACTTACACGGCTTCAGAGGTGAAGTTGTAAACAGAAGCAGAATGATAGTGGGTAGCTGAGCTGATTCTATAACAGGGAGCAGCTAAATGCCCAAACTGGCTCTCGTCCTTTACAGGCAGAAGCGAATGCTGCAACACATTTTTCCAAAAGAGCACTATATCAGTGAATTACTTTAGTTTTTCATTTCTCTTACCTGATACCTTAAGCAGCAAAGTAAAAGGTAAAGAGAAAAACCCTGCATCTCACCTCCAGGACACCGTTAGTTTTTCCATTCCAGATAAAAAGTATGACGCCTCTTTGAACTATCATCCCATCTTGAAAAATGGGATTTCATGTATAATATACTATATAAAACACTGATGCTTATCTCTTTGTTTGTTGTTTTTGGTTCCTTTTTTTTTTTTTTTTTTTTTTAAGACGCAAGTGTAGTTAAAAAAAAAGCCTTAAAGATAACCTTGAAAGATACGTAGATGAATTAACCCCATTCACAACTCAATCTAACAATGTAATACAAATTTGAATTCAATGTAAACAAACTTCCAGTTCCTTGTAACATTTTACCTCCAGGTAGGATCAAGATGTCATGTTTTTTTTTTAATGTTATTATCAAAAGTCCCACAAGATGACAGATCTCGTATCTATGAAATGATCGAGGAACCCCAGAGTCCTGATGACAGCACATCTGATGGCCAGTGAAAACACAAGCACTAATCTGTGACAGTGATTATGATAGGCGTAATTCGAAATGTAACAAAAGCATGACAAGCATAACAAAGTACAAAACATCTTAACAAAGAACTTCACAGAAGTTATCAAACCTTTAAACTTTAAGTTAAACATTAAGCATGAGGAAACAAAATGTAGCATCACATACTTTTGTAGACTTCACCTTTAAATATCACAGCATGTGAATAGTTTACATCATATTGTGAGTGTGAGCGAAAGCACACTATTAGGATTTACAAAACATGATTTCCACTGTTCAGTCTTTGAGATCACATTTATAATTGTCTTCATTTATAACACCTCTGAAATGAGACTGGAGCCTCTGAGCTTTGAGGAACGTATTGTCTTGTTGATGCAACACTAAAGAGAGAAAGGCCACTGTGTTATGATTGGTGTGCATTGTGTATAAATAATCAAATGTGCATGCTGCATTTTGTAATCCCCAGCAAGCTATCAGAGTGACGCGATGTCAGTAACACAGCGGGCACGCAAATTTCTAATATAAATGTAAAAAACATGAAACTGCTTTTGGGATAGATGGTGAGTTGATTCATTGCACCTCCAGCTGAAAATGCAGTTTTAAAAAAAGAAAATCTAAAGGTAGTAAAGAATAACTGAGACACATAAAAAGACATGAGCGTAAAGGAGAAACCCCACTTTCATTGATAAATAATTTACTAACCGAGTTCATGACTAAATCTTTGTGCTCTGTGATCCTGTGACAGTTGTTGGAATTTAGAGGTCGGCATTTAAAAGATCATCTGACTCATAATAAAAGAAGGGCTGTTTCACTGTCAGCACATTAAAGACCTCAGTCCTCAGCAGCTGTTTTTCTCTGAAGAACAGAATGGCACTCTCATCTATCTGGTTTTCTTGTTTTCAAATTACCAGCAACATATATAAATGGAATTTCTATATAGGTTCTAAATTTTCAGTGGTTTAAGCTGGATAAAGTTAAGGCTGCTCAGATCGGGCATCCAGTAAACTCTAACATATTCAGAGACAGGAAGGCTGAGAGGGAAATATAAACTGTACATAGATAGTTGGGTAGATTAGTTATTTTTTGTAACAATACTTCTTGGCAACAAATCTTACACTACTGGAAATACTGATTCATTTCTTGCAACATGGGATTTATTCCCACAAAGCTTTGTTACAATGAAGAAATAATCAACAAAATGCATATTTCCTAACTTTTTCTGTGTATTTTCTATGTTGATGAGGGCAATTTTTATGTAAAATGTTCAGTGTTTTGCTTTATAAATATTTGAAATTTCTGTGTGGGGCTTGACTTTAAAGCAGTGCCTACTTTTACAGGAACACAATTTTCAAGGCACAAGCTATTATGCAACTACACACAGCAAATGATGGTGTAAACATTGATTAGGTAGCATTATTATAAAAGTTGGACATGTGACTGTCGCAGCTCACATAGGGTTTAGCTTCTCAGGTGCTTGAATTCATATATTCTGTACCTGATCCAAAGATCTGCTCCTGCTGTCCCGATGCTATGTAAGAGTAATGAAATATTGTCTGGGAGAATTAAAGAAATATTCAGGAAAACAAAAAAATGTATATATGAGTAAAGAAAGCTCAATAACTTTGCTTCACCTTTTGGGTGTACTCTCATATGAAAAAAAAAGAAAAAAAGAAAAAGAAAATATGAAATACTTTTACATTACCTATAAGATGGGAAACTCTAGTGCTGCCACTTAATGTGACCAAGGTTGAAAATGCAAATACAGGCAAGTTAGTCATCTGCAGTGATGAAAAACTACCCATGTTTCTCTGTAGTCATAAAAATTGATCACTGAATTCTCTGCAGAGTTGTGCACCAGTGACGTCTCCCCTCAGGGCAGTGCAGTGACTTCCTCTTGCCCCTTTCAGCATGGTGCAGCACCGATGTTTGGCCTACATCTGTCAGGTTTTATTGAGGCATGTGACTGTGACGCGTATGAAAGTCGGTGTTAAACGGTATTCCCTCCAATCAAAACATTGTTGTGGGCAGATGACCCGGCTGTACCATGGTGCAGCTCAGTGTTTATGGCCCTTCAGTTTCCATTAAGCAGCATTTCCGTCACTGGTGTCTCAGGACAAGCCAGTGTGGAAGCTTCACCGAGTCGAGGTGGTTCAGTCCGCAGCACCAACTTCCCAATACCCAGACCTCCTGAGACCAATCCTCCTGGAGACAAAGACTTCCTGGACAGCCAATACAAAGGAAAAGAAGAGGTAAGGAGAAGGAGGCGGAAGAACAAGAAGAATTGACAACAATTTGTTCATAACAGTAATCACAAAGGTTCAAGATGTTCAGACTGAGGGTGATCTTGTAATGAAACAGTGGATACGACGATAATTTACCTGAAGGCCATTTTTTTTAACAGGTGAGAATCCATTTTCTCTGCAGATAGACCCTCAGTGTGAATGTGATCCTCTATGGGTGATGATAGAAGGGGAGATGAGCAGGCAGGGGGGAGGAGATGGGAGGCGTCCTGACACTGTGGGGTGGCCAGGTCTAAAGACTCCTGGAAGGCAGAGATAAAGTGAGAGAAATAATGAAGAGATTTAGTTTTTTCTCAGTGAGTTGCATTGTTTTGCAGCATTTTCCTTCATCAGTGAGGTGAAAGTAACCATGTGACAAAGTGACCTTCCTCCTGAGTGCTTAGAAAACTCATATTCACTTTTGGAAACAATGGTTTTAATATATTCTTAGTATCACCTTTGGTATCTTCTTTTATTTTTATGAACGAAATGCAGTATTTTGGATCATTTTTGCACTTGCACCTGTCCAAAAACAGTTTTCTATGGAGACAACTATATACTGTCATGTAGTGGGAGCCATAGAGTTGTGTAGTGATTAGTGTTCTCACCTCTCAATGAGACTGAACATTTACGTCAGATACCTTTCCTGTAACCAGGACTTAACCCAGGGTTTCTCACACTGAAGTACACAACTTGACCTAATGCACCACTAGAGGCTGGAATATTGAGAGCTTTATAGCATTTATTAATGATATATTCAAGACAGATCAATAATAAGTTTTTTTTTAAAGCAGCCGGGAACCCAATATAGTCTCAAAGTACACTAACATCAAAAAATTATTTTCCTATGAAAGGTGAGCCTTGGCAGCTGAAAATGTAATAGTTTGCGAACATGCAGGAGAATGTCCAGAGCAGTGCTTTTTTTTTTTTTGCAACTAACTAGCATCTACCTGTCCATTTTTTATTCTGTCTAATTTTGTTCCCACTTTATCTATATGTATAAAGTTAGAGCTTCTAAAGGACTTTTAAAAACTTGATCTCTATCCCCTTGCGTTTACAGAATAGCAGCGTTACCACAGCTAACCTGAGACCTGATCTCCTGGTGGTCGGAATCCTCCATGTCCAGAGCACACAGTTCCAGCTCGATGTCTCGCTCTGGGTCGGGTTCACTCTCCACGCGGTCCTGATCCTGGCTGAAGGTAGTCTGATGGCCTTGCAGATCAGACACAATTTTCTCGCCACTGCTTAATGACGTTCGCCGCGTGTGCATCTCCGACGCACAAAGCTGCTCACTGATGTGTGTAGGGATACAGACAAATACTGACTTTTTATCAAATTCTTTTACATCATATTAAGTGTAAATAAAATATTGGTCAGTTCAATATCTGTAACTATTATTAAAAAATATCAACAGAAATAAAAAAAAATGAACAGGTGGACAGAGAAGGTCCGATGATGATGTTTGCAGATGACATTGTAATCTGTGGTCTGAGAGAAGTAGATTATTAGATGGAGTGATGATAGACGTGAAGATGGTTGGTATAACAGTCGAGGAGGCAGCAGACAGGCTGAAATGGAAGCAGATGTACCTCTCAAGGAAACTTGAGTGGCTGGAGGAGTCCGATCCTCGAGAGCTCCACCTGTAGTCACTTTGATCCATGTGAGGGTTGTAATCTGGAAGAGAAAGTAGAAAATTTTCTCTTTTTGTAGACAAACAACAACTTCATAAAGTGAGAACAGTGGAATAAAATGAAATGCAACTTTAGCACAGTGTCAAGTCTGAAAAGGATGTGTTAAAACGAAGCAGAAAGAAATAAAAGAAAAAAGCATTTATGTGGTTGAAACTGAAGTAAAAATAATATCTTACTACTGTTTTTGAAAGTGACTTAAGAGAGATCAGTCCGAACAGGAAAACACTTATGGCACCATTTATTCATCTATTTTTATCTATTTTTATCTATCTATCTATCTATCTATCTATCTATCTATCTATCTATCCATCCATCCATTTATTTATTTTTGAACCAGCTTTGCTTTATCCACTTCCTTTGAGACATGTTTTTCTTTCAGTTTTTTTATGCCTTCGTACCTTTGAAGTTTATGGGTGTGGTACTGGCCCTACCCTGGCAGGCTGTAGCTTGCACAGGGTCGGTGGTGTGGTAGCCTGTGCGAGATGCCCTGGAAATGGCCCCCCACTTGGAGATAATGGGCCCCTCACTGAAGGGAATGATGGGATCCTCATCTTTCATTCTTCTGTAATGATCCAACGAAGGTAGCCATCGCTTCCCAACACCGCCACCACTAACACCGTCACCTCCACCTTCATTACTGTCCATTTCCTGCATGAGAAAAACACATCCGAGAAAGCGTTTTTTTTTTTGTTTTTTTTTTTTACTTGAATGAGCATCAAAGTGTGACTGCATGCATGTGGGAGTGAGAAAAGTCTCACCGAATGCTCAGAGCAGGAGTGAACCGAGGTGTGTGTGAGTGTTTCAGGCTCAAAAGGGCTGAGGCAAGGACCGATTGTTCCACAGGACCACGGAGAGTAGTGTGCAAAATTTTCCTCCCCTCTGAACCTGCATCCCACACACTGACTTCCACTGCTTTCCACATGCTGAAAGAGAAATGTTTTAAAATAAAACTTCACGTTTTTCTGAGCAGACTTGAACAGGTCATACATATCGGGCTGTTAAACACAATGTTCCAATTTGTGATAATTAAATCCAGTTTAACTGAGATTTTATGACAGGGTCAATAAATCAAAGTGAATGCTATCAATGACATGTGATCAATAAGAAAAGGCTTTCTGGGTCAAAACAATACGAGACCACTTAAATATAGAAAAGCATAGCATTATAAACTCATACTAAATGTGTATCCAGATATTGTATTTGTTTTGTCATATAACCCAGTAGAAGAATCTTTAGTATTTCAAGAATTTTTGAAGTGGTAAGAACTGGTGACCTGTTCATGAAGTATGGGTGAACTTGGGATTGTATTATGGCCACACAGTGTTGTAGTGGTTAGTATCTAGAGTCTGATGCTAAATATGCAGACGGATACAGAGGAAGCCTTGAGTCTGTCTTCTGCGTCCATTGTGTGGGTGATCTGGTACATATCATGGGAGCCTGCGGATGAGTTGCAAACATAGTAATACCACTGATGACCTGTCAGGGGCAGTGTTGTGTAGTATAGCTCATATGCGAAGAGTGAAAGGAACAAAGAAGACAAGAGAGATAACAAATCCTTGAGGAAAGACATGCGAGGATACAAACATATCTACGACATGACCTTGCCTTGGCAGTGGGCCAAAAGTCTGGTGGAAACGTTGAAAATGTAAGGCAACAAATAATCCCCTTAGACCAAATTTAAATACTACTCGGGACAAGGTTGCTTATTTTAGCAGTTTGGAAGCTGTTTCATCGATGTCTGGATGAGAAACAGCGTACCACATGAGACCGAAAACGTGCCCTGCCCTCTACTGGATGTATTGCTCAATCACCATTCAAGCATAAGGTACACATGGCAATATGAAGACAGTAACACATGACATGAAGTTTGAAATGCACCAATCAAAATACGTGAATAAAATGCAGTAAAACATATTCGAGCCTTTAAGGTACACTGGATGAGCTGTCACATATATTTCATTAATCCATCCATCCATGCATCCAGTTGCTACTGTGTATTGTTTAGTTCCAACACATTTACATCACAGGTTCAAAATGCCCATGCCTGAAACCAGGATATTAGCCTGCACTTTTATGCAGTGGGAGGAAATGAGACTCGTCATCCATATTTATCCACAGGCTATGATTGGAAGGGACTCCAGCTTCAGCAAGACCCTGCACAGCAACAGTGTAATAAGTAGAAAGCACCCGCTCTTTACAGTATACAATACAGTGCAATATACTATCTTTGTGTTCTTGCTAATTTGCAACCATCCACTTACTGCCAGGTCTGACACTGCTGCAATTCTTGTGGCAAGTACAATATATTAAGTAGGAATAGGAAATCATCTGTTTTGTTTTTCTCCACAAGAGATGCCAAAAGAAAACCATGACTTGTCCACAAGCACTTACAAAGTTGTGGCTGGATCTGAAAAGTGCTGCATTTAACAATGAATACCTTCACAAAAACATATCTGACAGGGACTTAAACAAAGCTATATACTCAGCTGAATGCCTGAGTCACTGCCCGCTAAAGTCTCTCCTTCTGCTTTCTCCTATTCTCTCTCTTCCTCACACGCACACACCCACACACACACCACAATCGAGCACTCCTATGATATCTTCCTCCACAGTTGCTAAGCAACTATCTCCCACTCAAATAGCATTGGACACAGCTAAAACGTAAGCTTTTGGGACAGGAATTAAATAAAACATGTTTTAAAAGTGGTGAAATGCACAAGCAAATTTGCTGTTTAGCTTCAACAGCTGTAGGCACAGTATTAATAAAATGGTTATGGTGGTACTGATTTTAATTGTCATGCCTATAAATACTCTTAATTGTACTCTGTGTGTGAGTGATAACGTGTCATCTCAATCCCCTTCTACCTCCGTTCCAAAGTCGATGGTGAATATGGAGGACGACTGGGAGGGCCTGTTGTTGCTGTGATGGTGGTGGTGATGAGCCCACTGTTCCTGCTTCCTCCTGAACAGATCCTCGTAGCCCAGAGGAACACGTCCATACTCCTAAAGACCGAGAGACGACAAAGAAAAGAAGTGGGTCAGAAAATTCCTTTAAACAAAACTGTGATAATCGTGTCGTATATGTGGAGTTGTTACTACAGTTGTTGCTACATAACAACTAGTTGTTGCTACATAACATAAAATCACAAACTGGGCATGAAAAATAAAGCTCTGAGTTCTCAGCTGTTTGGATCATGAGGGTTTTGAATAGAAACAGCGGTAATTTGTCATAGGTGTTGAAACAGATATGCCAGGTCATTCACAGGCTTGTAAACGTTATGTATTTTAGATTTCTGACATCCATCTATTAGTTTTGTATAACACTTTATTCAGCCTTGAGTGCTGAAGATGATCCCAGCTGACTATGTGAGAGCACAAACAGGTCACCAGTGCATCCAGGGCAAACATAGAGAGACAGTTATGTTTACATTCACACTGATGGGCAATTTTGAGTCAACAAATAACCCTAAAACCATGTTTTGGACTTGAAGAGGTAACCGACAGTCGCCTCAGTGACACAGGAGTGTGAACCACAACACCACCATGCAGTCAAATTCCAGTTTGTGTTGCAATGGTGGCAGTATCAAAGAAGGATGGGTGAACTGAATGTAGTATAATATATTTTTCCTGTGAATTATTTTCCAGAATGGTAATGAATCAAATGCACAGCACTGCTGGAAAAAACCAAAACAAACATTAATTGCAGTAGAGCAAAAACATTACAGCAAAAATGCAATATGATGGTATGAGGAGTAGAGAAATGAGTGGGAAAGGCAAAGACATATTTGGGTGAGAAGTGGGAGGACTACAGAGGAGGCTGAAGCAACGAGCTGCAGATATGTGACTGGCAGGAAGGGTTTGAGGTGAGATAATATGTGGGCGTAAAAAGAAACCAAAGGAGGAAATGTTGCTGAGGAAATGATGAGAAAACTGTATACAGTGTGCAACAGACCACTGTTAATGAATATAGCCAGATTAGATATAGTTGATGTTTCATACAGGGGTGTTTCAGGACGTAAAGAAAAGTAACACAGGAAGGACATTGAATCTTTCTCAGCACATTTGAAGAAAAAATATGAAATCGAAGCAATGAGTCAATCCTCATAAAGTAGAGCTCCAACAAGGTTTACTATTATGGTGACTGTCAAATTTAGGAAAAGCGAATGGCTCTCCTGCACATTTAACATCGTTTTCACAAGTTAAAAAAAAAACCCACATCCAATAACCTATTCTATACAGCAAAAGACAGTTTTGTTAATTTCTTTTTCTTTTTCTTTTTTTTATTGTAACAGGTTGTGATATATCGTCATAAACACAAGTGAAATGATGAAACCAAGCTCGTCAACACATTCAACCCCATGGGTGACTTGATCCCAGATGTTAATGAGTGAAGGTAAAATATGCTCTAGACTTCTAAAGCATAATTTTGGACTGTGACTAGAAAGTGGAGTAACCAGAGAAAACCCAAGCATGTGCGGGGAAAACATGCAAACTCCTCCGAAAAGCCATCAAGTCAAACCCAGATTTGAACCCGGGAACATTCTCTCGCAAAAGTGCTAACCACTGCTCCACAGTGCGGCTCTCTATCACAACCATTTTTGAATATTTGTTGTATGGTTTAGGAGTTGTTGCTTATCTACTGTGATTCATAGTGCTGGAGCTATGACAAAGATATATTGATAACAAAACCTATAGACAGTGCTTGGTGAGCTAAGTAATGTCTAATGCATTAACGTTGATTTAAAATGGAGCCATACAGCTAGTGGTTGTTAAATTAGTAGTTGTAATTCGACCAATATCCTCCCACTACAAGCCAGAATTATTTTGTTATGATGAAAAAACCTTAGTTTGGCTTTCACAATGATCTCAGCTCTAAACCAATCACAACTAAATCACAGTTCCTCTTTGCAACTGTGTGAAATGTGGTCACGTACCCTGTGTAGCCCTGCACGGTGCTCGGCTCCTGAACAGTAGTTACTGTCAAGTGAGTTGAATCTCTCCCTGAGTGGAGGCTGGTAAACAGAAGAATGCAGCACTTCTGGAGGCAATGAGTTACTCCTGGCATCCTCTCTGTGGTACAGCTGTAACACCAGCAGCAGTCAATGAAGATACAGAATTATCATATTTTACATATTTATCACAGTGATGGCCAACAGAACACTTACCTGAGGCCTCCAGACTCTCCTGCTGTCGTAGAGCGGGGCATAAACACCGTGAGCAGGGGCTAAGGGCCCATACTGAGGCTGCCCTGGGTGGGGATGGAAGGTGGGAGGGCCCATCCGATCTCTAGGTGGGTGTGGCGGATACCCAGAGGAAGAGGAAGAGGGGGGATGTGGCGTTTGAGGGTCATTTGGGTAAGAAGATGGCATGGGGCCAAGCGAAGGTGGCAGAGAGGATTCAGGGACATTAGAGGATCGGAGGAAGCGAGCCATACAGGGCTTGTGAGGTGGATGAAGGGTAGATGGGTAGTAGGAACCTGCTGGAGAGCAGAATGACAAAAAAAATGTTGAGCAAATTTATTTTCACTTCACTCAGACAACAATGGTAAACTGTGTCCATGTGAATATTATTTCTGTTGAAAATAATGCTCACAGTTTGGTTGATAGTGGGCTGTGTCATACGGAGAGTGTGGCTCCTGGTAGTACAGCTCTGATGCCTGAGAAGGATGTGGCGCTCGCAGAATGAACTGACCATGTTTGGGTATAGAGGCACCGCCATCTGCTCGCCCAACTGTGTTGAGCGGCGACGACGCTGATGAGTGGCTCACTGGAGTCCTGGGAGGAGACAAGGACTTCCTGAAACACAAGACAGTAACACATAGAATGAAAAAACATGACTGGGATCGACGCTGAAGCCTTAACCCAACTCCTAAAATGACACGCAATATCTTTTATATACATGTAAATATGACAAATGCGTGTGTATATGTGAAGAAAGTTTAAAAATATTAAGGAAATGATAAAAAAGGACAAAAGGTCGCTAATAAAGATGAACGGTGCATTTTATTTTCACCACCATGTCTTTACCTGAAAAACGTTCACGTGGTTAAAAAATGTCCACTTTAATTTGGATGTCTTTATTTGTCCTTGATCATTAATTGATTTGATCATCATTCACATTTTTCTAAGCATTTCTCCCTCATGTTTGGATCTTTAGTTCAAACTCACTCTTGATTTTTTGGAATTAATCTTTGCCAGGTGAGGTTAGTGTGAGGTGAGAGGAGAGATGACCACTACAACTTTCTATGAATCTCTATAAATGCCAATTTCCTTTAGTTTTATTATTTGACAATAGGAGTCATTTCAAGAAAATTATTTGTATTGTAACCACTGTGACTACCTTAGGACAGGGGAAGCTAACCTGAATGCTAGGCACGTTTCAAAATAGCCTGTATTTGTACTGCTTGTACTTTCCCAAATTTGACAACACAACAGTAATCAGATACGAGGGAGGAGTAGCCGTACTGCTCTGTTGACACCGAGGTGCTCCTGCTGCATCCCGACAGCCCATTGGAACCATGCACCCCACCGTTTCCATTTGGCACAGCTCTCTTCATGTCCTCCAACATGTCTGCCCCTCTGGAGATCAGCTGGGGGTGGGTAAGGCCAGTAACTCCCTCTTTCAGGGAGCCCGTGCTCTCCCCTGTCCCTTTGAGCCCTTGCCCCGACACATCGGCGTGGATGCTCCCTTCCATGTTGAAGGTTTTATTCATAACACCAGGGGCTAAAGGGAATGTACGACCTGCGCTGCTGCTTTTCTTGTTCCTCAGTCTAAACCTGTTGATAGAAGTAGACAGACTTACTCAGAATACAATATCGAATTGAAGAAAATTGTCTCACATCATGTAAAGTCTTTTCTTTGCGCTGTTTTTGTTAAGAATCATAAAAACACTCAATTATTGTAATGATTAAACAGGGAGAGCTCTAATTAATGTCTAATCCCCTAACAGAGCAAAATGCTACAATCGGAGGCATTTTTATGTTGAATCCAGTGAAAAGGGGGATTATTTGAGTCCTCACTCACTTCTCCAACTCATCCTGTGTGTGTGCAAATGTACAGTTGGTTCCTCGTGGACAGCCTCCCTGCTGACGGAGATCTCGGCACATGCTGGTCTTGTACTTGCTGTTGGCCTGAGGCTGTGAAACACACGGGCACAACGCAAGATAACTGTGGAGTGCTGAACTAACTCGTATACATATTATATATATATATTGTTCAACAAATGTATCACGAGATCAGAAGACAGGGTTATATATAGTGGCTTTCAGTGCTTTTCCAACAAAAAGACTACATTCTCAGTCTCTATGCACTATTTTTTGTATTGTTAAACATCAGAATTGGTACTCAGAGATGCATTGTTCCAAAATATTAAACAGTTGAGTAACCATTAAATAACTGATTGTTGTTCGCAGAACACACAACCAGAAATGCCGTTAGAGATCAGAAATCCTTTTACTATATGTCTTTCTCACTACATCAGAATAGTTTCAATTTCACCTTTTAGCCTCAAATATATCTATTTTTTGGGACCGTCAGGGAAAAGCTCATGCAAACACAGAGAGATTATGGGACTTACAGGGACTTTTTAGTATAATACTAGAGTGCTAACAACTCGATCCCATCACAGTTGAACAATAACAGGTAAAATGATTAATGATCTACCCTCCTCTGTACCTGCGGGGTGTCATGGCTCTTTTTGCTGAAGTTCTGTATGAATTCCACCAGTCCGTGAACCACTAGTTTGACAGCGAGCATCACACTTTCCAGCTCCTCCCAAGACGGTGTAGGAACGTCTGCAGACGTTTCAAACACATACAAAATATTTAATAGGCTTTCTTATCGTTTCAAGTACAAACATTTTTAAAAAATGAAACGCAGTTTTTGTGCACCATGATGCTTCTTCTTCTTCTTAAAGGCAGCGTTTCTTAATATGAGGTCTCGAAACCATACGATGATGATCACAGGGGCATAGTGAGGCTTTGTCTGGTGGTTTGAGGTTAAATTTGCACCTGTAGTCGGTCAATGTCTGGTTCAACTATCACAACAAAGCAAGTAGATCCCCTATTGAAAAGACATGATTGTCAACTTTCCTGTATCTAATCATGTCCAGGCCGAGGGTACAAGATTTGTAATATCTTAGTCACTACATATTTGTCATCTTTCTTGTCTGTTTTTTTTGCTGTCATCTCCATCTGATAAATAGCTCAGCAAAGTCAGAGGGTGTAATGCTTTGAATACTGATATATCAGTGTGAAATGATAACAAATCAGCTGATATTGCTGGCCCCAAGAACAAAACATCACTCCCGTTGAAACAATTCCTGGTTAAGATAATCGAGTAGCACTTATTTGCAAGACTTTGTACAGCACCAGAGACCACAGGCCCTTAACATGTGGCCTGCGTGCTAAAACTGGTCAGAAGAAAGAGATCAGATCTGCCAGTTTGATAGGTGAGTTTGTAAAATGTGAAAATAATAACCTAAAGTGCAATTTGTTTTTCTTCAGAAAATGTAAATGCTTTTCCCAACTTTTCCATTGAAGGTTCCCATATCTACAACAATCATCATATTTGAAGAATAATTTGGCTCTTCTCGTAGTGAACTGAGTTAAAACCGGGCCGCATGTGACACCTGAAATTAAATAAAAGTTTGATACATCTGCCATGAACAAATTAGCTCTCTGTGGAGACAGAGGTACTGTATATTACAACATTTGTTAAACTGAGGTAAAATATTATGTTGTCAAAAGACCTGTCATAATGCTAGAAGGAATTTCCTTGAAAACTAAAACACAGAGGACATTTAAATTGTAATTTTAAAAGTCAAGCACACATCACCCATCACAACGAGTCACTCTGCTTTGAGTATTTAAATGTTTAACACAAAATATAATCACGGTTTTATATGAATACACAATACTTCAATTGTGCTCTACACTGCATATCATCACAGTATCAATCTCTTCTCCAAACTGGATTACCTGGATTGTGGTCTATGTTGGCGAGTAGCTCGAGGTGTGGTCTAAGGCTTGTGAGGTTGGCAGGGTCTCCTGTCCTCTGCAGAACGATTGTCAGCTCCTGAACGCTCTTTGCAAATGACTCTGGAGACTGCAACTGAAGTGCATGAAACAGGCTGAGAGTAAATTTGAAGAAAGATTTAACAGATACAGATGTGTGCATATCATATTTAAAATGGCCACTGACACCATGTAAATCGTACTGGTACCTTGTCAATGATGGACTGCATATGTGACTTGTGGACCAGGTCTCCGTACAGCAGGGAGGACCACTGCTCGGGTGAGATCCGCAGGCCTGCCTCCATCGCGATGTGGACGATCTGAGCGTCGTGCTCCCTCCTCAGGGCCTCATATGTGCGAAACTCTTCTTTCAGCTGCATCAGCGAGGAATCTTCATCCCGCTTTGTCACCTGGAGGTCAGGTCAGTGAGGAAGGAAAAGGAAAAGAAAAGGGCAAACGAGGGGCAGTAGAGACAAGAAAAAGAACGTATGGACTGAGGATCATGCTCTTTTTAAAGTTTGTTGAAAGAATTGTTTCAAAATAAGATACAAAGTGTGTTATATGCCATTTCTGGCCATTGATCTGTATTTGCAATCTGTATGTGGTGTCTTCAGACTTCTGTACTCAAAATCAGATCATACAAAGGGAATCTCCCTTTCTCAGAATCTGCCCTATGAGTAATCATCATAAGACACCAACACACCAGCTTATCGCTTACAAATCTCTAAATCTAATACAGCAGCGTCCATCCTGTGCAACAAACCCACCAGGTTGTCTTTGTTGCTTGTGTGCTCATCTATCTTTTCTGCATCTGTGCTCCCTGTCTCTGTCCTGCAAGGCGGGGCAACAGGGGCAAATATAGACTGCCGTTACATCACGAGCAAATAGCTGGCATTTCTGCCCTGCCAGCGATGTCTGTAATCAGATAACACGCCCAGAAATACACGCAGCCACACAAAATATATCGACACAGGCCCACATCTTCATTACAGATATGGGATGCTATGAAATCAGAAGGTCCAGATTTAGGGAGAAGTGACTATCGGATGGGAGATTTATTCAAGTCTGAAAGTGGATTTTTTTATTACTCAACTCTTTTTTATTACTATTGATTTTTAAAAATCGTTACCACAGTAACAAAAAGCTGTTCTATTGCGGATGACTTCAAAAGATTAGAATTCTACATTTCTTTTCCACAGATCTGAAATGCTGCCGTTTACTAGTGTAATAAACTACACTATATTATTGGTCATTCACCATATTTGCAAAAAGAGGTTGATATATGAATTTTTAGATGCTTTTTTTGTTGTTTATTGGGTTCAAAAAGCTGCTGTTTCCCTTCTAAGTACAACTTGCACCTGGCAGTGCAGCCGTCTCACACTGTGTGAACACATGTTGCGTTGTGTTGGTAAGTGTGCTTCTCCACATCATCGTACCTTGAAGCAGGAGGCCCTGTAGAGCAGTTGCACCACGTGGCCAATGCTGGTTTTGGAGGCCTGTGGGAACCGAGCCTCGAGCTTCTGGACTACAAACAACACCAACACTTTCCTGGACAGAGCCGAACCGTCCTCCAGAGCGAGTAAAACCAGCTTGAGTGCATCTTCTTGCATAGCTGGAGGTTGAAGAGTTGAAGAGACAGCAAAATGTGGTGATGATAGATAGGAGCCAGATGACAATACAAGTAGATGAAAAAGAAGTGAGGAGAGACAGAGACAGCAGATCATACATATTGAAATATTGTACAATGGTCAACTGGAATCTAACTGATACACAACTGTATTCCAGGTAACGAGGTGTCCTCAGACTTGAAATGAACTCATTCTGTGATCATGACGAGAAACACGTTCTCTGTCAGAATCTGCCCTATGAGTAATCATCACAGGACACCGAGTACTGAGGAGAATGCTAATAGATCTCTTCTAATAGTCAAGGTACAGTATGTTCAGTATGCCTTTTCTTTTTGACAGGGGTACTAGAATATGATCATTTCTGAATGCCAGAAAATTTTTTTAGTTCATGGTCCATTTCCCCAAACTTTAATATTAAAATCAATACTCGACCAAATAATAGTGTATTAGTTGCAAGTTGTGTTAAAGTAACAGTTCATCTGATCAATCCATCACTTCTGCTTGTCTCCAAAGTAGCGGCAATAGTAGTTGATGCAGGGTTTACACATAGGCACAATGTGTTAAGAATATAATTTTCCCATATTTCCTGGCACATTGCTGATATTCTCTATGTGACGTAACGTATCTGAATAGGGTTCTTAAATGGGCGTGTTGGTGCATGATATTCTTGAGACCGCATCTGAGATTTTGCCTCTTGTGCGCGGTGCACACCCTGACAGAATGCGCTGTGCGTGGCTGCCCACGTAGCCCATAGCAAAATCTGCCACCGTAGCTGTCAAATTCATCTGATTCACAACATTTGTGACAGAAAGTGATGATTTGCAATGCCGTGCAGCGACAGTGCAAAACATTATTGTTGACAGTGTGTAATGACTCGTGACCATTTCGTGCTATTATTTGTAACGCATGATAACAAGTCGCAACTGTCTGGGACGACGTGTGATGCCTCTGCCCTGAATCATATAATTGAGGTCAAAACCATAACAAATTGAGATTCGTGCCATTCCTGACTTGTCGTCAATATGTGTAATAGCAGCAAGAAAGAGACTCTCGATTTATTTCCAGGACATCCTAAACTAGAAAGAAAAGCAGCTGTAGTGGTGCTTCAACTCCCCCTCTCTTCCTCTACCTTGTAAAATGGCGCTTACCCAAATGTCTTCTTCTGTATTTTGAGTGAGTAGGCGGAGAATAAGATCATCATCTCTGGATGATGTTTACATGAGTTTATATGAGCTGACAAATTGTATTAAAAGCTTTGATTGATCAGGGTTTCAAATGTGCACTGCAACAAGTAGAGATATTTTTGACAAATATTTACATGCAAGCTATTACTATGTAGCTAAATTGTTGAATACTGCAATGCAGTGAAAAATAAACTAGATTCTTTACACCGCTGTGTGACAGCAATTTGTAAATATTGGGTCATTGATGTCTTTAGAAACATTACAAAATAAATGTA
>OMNM01039347.1:35078-52323 GCA_900302745.1 Parablennius parvicornis | reverse complement strand
GATACGAGCTTTTCCTGCAGTACAACTGATCTTCTCACCTAACTTGGTAAAGAAGCACATTTTCCAAACGATGGTGAATCTATTTATACTGTGTGGCTTCAAGATTTTATTATCCGGGGTTATATACAAGGATAATAGACGTGAGGTTCACCTCTCTGCTCAGCTTTCCATGGTACCAAGCGTGACTCCTCGGGTCCTCGGTGCTGAGCTTCAGCTCCTCTTCCAGCTCCTTCTTCAACGAGTCCATCTCTCTCCGACCACCAAACAGCTACAAAGAACCCTAGTTATGGTTAAACTGTCACTGTCTCCAAACAAGCCTTCCAGAGACACTGTATTGGGGATAAGCCGCTTTCCAAAAGCAAATGAGAGCCCAAGAGGGCGTGTGCTTAACCTCTTACCTTCAGCTGGCTGAGGTATGCGCTGATACTCCTCCTCTTGCTGAAAAACAGGGGCAAAGAGGTGATTTGGAGCTACTACACCGAACCCCAGGGAGCCAACCACCATCCATGATGAGGCCATATTTTCCCTCTCAGCACAAACAGCACAAGGATGGAAGGCCAAGGTCTGGGTCTGCCATTAACTCCAGAAAAAAAAACAAAAAAACTGACAGGCTTTTAATAGCCTGCCTCATTTTCCTCCTTCCTTCCTCCCCGAGCTTCCACCTTCCTGCCTCGGTAAACACAAAGCTCACAGATGAACAGCTCAGAGAATTGACAAGCCGGCTGCACCGCACAACCCCCAGTGATCATATGAACGACGACCCATCCCGGAAAATCTCCATCTGTGCTTGTTTCTCTCTCTATGTGTGTGTGTATGTGTGTGTGTGTGTGTGTGTCAACGCAGACAAACAATGTGGAACAAATCATATGTTCGCGGACCGCTGGAGGGATGTGCGCTGAAACGAAGATGTGAGGGCTCTTTGTTTCGCCCGCCCTGACCCTGGACGTCGCCATCAACCAGCCACCCGGAGCAAAACAAACTCGTGTATTCCGGTATTTCTATTTGCAGTGGGTCATTCCTCCATGAGCTCATGTATCCTCCAACTAATTAAGAGCCTTATTCAAATCATCCATGTAGAGATGTTCCAATTATTTTTTGTTTTAATTGTTTGTAAAGGAGCTGATTGAAGTGAATGGTAATTACGGTATATGCAGTTCACCATGGCGTCAAGGGGAAGTCTTTTATCCACAATTAGGCCTCTTGTTGTCACAAAAAGGCAAAACTATATATTTAAAAATCGATTCTCCCCTGCAAAAAAATCCTTCTGTGATGCGGAGGTGCACAAAAACCATTCACCATTTATTCTTTATTCTCCTTTAAGTCATTCAGTTCAGCTTTTGTAATATTTGAGGCAGATGTTTCTGGAGATTTCTAATATAAATTAACAAATGATTCTAATGACTGGGTGAGGAATCCCGAACCCTTAAAATCAAAGACAATAAACATTAGAATATGTATAACAAATGCCAAGCAGCTTTACAAGATTGCAATCTAAAGTCCCCCAAGGTTGTTAAGCACGCCCATCCCCATAAACACATAACAAGGACACGACCTCCACATCCTCAGAGGCACCCAGGCCGCCGGTTGATCCCGCTTCCTCCTTCCGATCTTCAATATAGCTGGATCTGGTACAACTGGGTCTGGTACAACTGGGTCTTTTCCAAACTCCCTCCCAAAACACACTGATGGCAACAACAACTCCACCACATCTTAAAATCTCTGACATGTAATAAACAGTTTTTAATGAATAGCCTACTCTCCAAAAACCATTTCTCTCAACAAAGGCTAAATAGCCAATCGTTTTTCAATTAACATTTTCACGCCTACAAAATGTCAAAGTATAAAGTCAAAAGTCACAATATGTCACTCCTGTCCGTTAAGATCATCAAACAAAGTCGGTTAATAAATTACAGGTGGTTATCAAATGTGCTGCCACATAATTTACCCTTGATCAAACCCATTTTTAAGTCATAGTTGCGCGAGTGATATTCAGCGCTCGACCTTAAAAGGATGAATGAAAAGTACTCATCCACATGAAATAATAGTTTGTGTTTCTCATCCCCAGATCGTCCGTTATGCAACAAGATGCTGATTTTAATACGGAACAGGTTATCCCAGTCTGGATGGGATCCCAGTCCATCACGAAGCAAACAGAGAGATACACAACCATGCACTTTGAGTGAAGAAAGCTGAGGATTGAGACATGCACAGGAAGAACATGCAATCTATTTAAAAAAAAAAAAAGTTCTTAACAAAAATTTGATGCTGGCGAATAACGGTTGCTCTACATTATAAAGAAGGGAGATGCCATGTTGGGATAAGAGATGCACCTGGACATGTAGTTCAGTGAGAGATGTTTTTATTTACTCCACCATGTATCATGCATTTTTGCTGTAAGTCACTTGAAATCATAAAACCTACTCACAAGGCGTGCATTCAATTAAACTGTTGCATGCTTTCCAGGACAGTTCTTTATATAATTTGTGGGTTTTCTCATCACCTGGTTTGTCCCTGGTGAATCACAGCAGGATGTCTTGAGGTAACAGGGTCCTACATCCTGTGTAAGGGGCGTTGGCTCAGACCAACACCTGTGCACCGTGCTGCACAACACCTATTGTGAAATGCAACGTGACACCACATATTGCAATGATAACAAACTGCTTGTACAGCTTGTGATCCGGCAGATCAGCTTGGTTTTAATATGAAAAGTTTAACTTTGAGAGTGTCAGTGCCTCAGAGTTGCGCAACGGGGAGATGAAAGTTGGAAATGCTGCAAGTTAGAACCGGAGCAAACGTGAGAAGCAAAGAGAGAAACGTCTTGAAAAGAAAATCAGGTGTTCGGGAACAGCTAATTAAAAGAAAAATCTTTAAACTCTCGCGTTGATTAAAGGGGTTATATAAAGGTGGCGGAGGCCGAAGGGAGCCGTCCTACCTGACAGTCCGCCTCACGGCGCGCTCCTCTTGGACATGTTTTACCCTCTGCGGTCCAAAGTAACAAAACCAAACACCAGCTGGAAACCTGTAACTCTCAGTCCGTGTGTCGGCGGTCCCTCCCAGCTCCTCCACCTCCTCCTCCTCCTTCTCCTCCTCCTTCCAACTTCAGACAAGTTCCCACAAGCAGTCAATCCCGGGCCCTCCCTCTTCTTCTCCCTCTCCCCGGTCCCCGCCCCCGGGCCCGGGCTCTGGCCCCGGGGCTGAAGCGCCGCTATCTGCCCCGGCATTCCTCGGATACCGACACAGGCCGCGTTGACAAATCACCTGGCTGCAGGCACCATTGCTGGGTAGGTAGTCTGTCCCGGGTAAACCCAGCATATGGAGCTGGTTTACTGTCCTCACTCTGTTTTTTATTACTCAGACAGAAACTTTGTGTTCCCCAACTTGTTTCCAACCCAGAAAACCCGCTATCAACACCACAAAAGAATTTCTCAACAGCCACAAAGTCTCGGTTTATCGACATTTCTAAATGTTTTTGACACATTGTCCTTACTGGAAACACTATAAACTTAAAAAGTGGAAAAAGTAGTTCCTGTGCGTTTGGAGGAGCGCATTAATCTGCGTTAAGTTCACCTGGATCGTGTCAGCCAATCAGAGTGCAGAACCGGATCTACTTCCTCCATCCACTAGATGTGCCCCTACTTGACAGTCTACACTTATAACATCCATACATTTTTTTATAATTATAGAAGTTACAGTTAACTGCACTTTCTTTTATGCCTGCTCCTTTAACTGCACAGAAAAGTTTTCATCATCTAAACTGAAGTTCCAGGGGTGCCAGAACTAATCCCAGCTCATAATACGTAAACATAGTGTGCATCTGGACTTTCTATCACAGGTAAAATACAAGAAAATCGAACCTGCTTCAGAAGGGGGGCATGGTGGTGTTTTGGATAGCATTCTTTTATTGTTGTTTATTGATACTCCTAATTGGTACCGCCTCCTTTCTTCAATGACAATGATCTGGGGTTAAGTGGTGACTGGAGATTGTCCATATGTGTCAATTTGTGTGTCTGTTTCTTTGTGTTTGACGTTATAGAATCACGACAAACCTCCACCCAGACATTCACATCAGCTGGTATTCTGTGTTCCGAAGGTGGGTAAACCAGTATAGATGATGGACGGATAAATAATCTGCTGTAGAAACTATAGAGGTTTTCATAGTGTGGGAAGATGACCTCCTTCCACAGAGCTTGAACCACATTTTTCTCCTCAGCGCTGCCAACTTCATTCATATTTTGTTTCAGTATTGAGGAGTATTTTTGTTTGTATGCCATACTTCAAACTAGATGGTATTAATTGTAAATTAGCAGGAAGCTCTGTAATTGTTACATTGATTCACATTAAATGCTTATAAACAACATCTTTGAGTAAAACAGTGTTTTATTTTACCAACCACACTTTTTTTTTGCCATATACTTAAAAATAATAGCAAGTAAAAAAGCTGAGAAAAGGCAAATCGCTGACTTTTTGATGCCCTTGCCCCCCTCCAACATCTCTGGAGCCCCCGAGAGAAGGACTGCCCCACACTTTGCGATACACGCATCAAAATCAATGGTTCACAACGATATTTTAGAGTTATTACAAAACAATAATGTATCAGTCTGCAGATAAACTACATAATATATAACAATATCAGTAGCTAAAGCTGTTGTATATTATCAAATTAGCTTTTTTTATAGTTCACAAAATTCATTAAAATGGTCATTAATGCAAGTTTTATTGTCTCTACTGCTTGGGAGGAAAAGGTCACAATAGCATTTACAACCTGATGCTTCACACGTGTGTGTGTGTGTGTGCGTGTGTTTGTTTGTGTGTGCGTGTCACATAATCCTTTCAAGATTAAAAGATTTCTGTGTCTTTTTTCAGTACAAGATATAGTTCCAGTTAAAAGTTTGTTCTTTGATGTTCTGTGGATCTGCTGACTGTAACAGAGATAATAATTATGGGAAGCAGCGTTGCAGTTCACTTTTATCTTGCACCTCTGTTCATGTTGCAGCATCAAAGAAATATAACAACAAGCATCTCAAAACAAAAAAGATATGCATAAGACAGATAGTTAAATCAGGCATATGGGTAAATGACTTGGTATGTAGAAGGTTAAGCAGAATGGTTAAAAGGTCACTTCACACAAATCCCATCCATCATTTATACCCGTTTAATCCAAATCCACAGGGTTGCAGGCGGCTGAAGCCAATCCCAGCTAACAATGAGAAAAAGACCGGGTGCACCCTTCAAAGGTCACCAGTCCATCACAGCTCAAACACACGTTTATACCAGATTTCAATAGAGTCACTAGATTATCTAAGGAGCATGGCTTTGGACTGTGGGAGTACTCCGAGAATGTGCACACCCATATATTTGGAGAAAATACAAATGGACTCCTCCACTGTCTCCACCCTCATGCCAAATATTAATTTTATTATACCACTTTATTTCCAATAAGTCCTGAAAATGTGTTTTCTTAAAAAATGGGTTTACCCTTCACTTATTTCTTTCCATCACCATTTCTTGTTAAAGAATAAAAACATGCAGGGAAAAATAATTCCCCAGACCTTCAAAGAGGAATCCCACTACACTCTAAACCTATTGCTTTAGATGTTCACATCCAAATTTGAAGATTTTGAAATCAACTATTATTAAACTTCTGCAGCCACTTTGAAACAAGTCATCCAAAAAGAAACTACGGCTTTTCAGGTGAAAAACAAATCGTTCTCAGCCCCTTTTTCCTGAGCTTGTAATGTTTATGGGAATGTGTAACGCTGAAGACGTTTTCAAGACTGAACCGGTTTGTGTTTAATGACCCCGACTTGAGAATCAACATCTCACAAACTCCTGACCTGGTGGGGAGCGTGACCTGAATATGGAAGTCTAAAGTTGTGTTTTGTTTATTATTACTCATTGAAAAAAAAACTTTGCAGATGAAATTATCACTTTGTATTGTGATGATTTGTATATTTGACAGCTTCTCTTTTTTCACACACTGGGAAAGACTGTTCGTCGCTCCTTTTTAACTCTGACACAGATTTTATGAGGCGCGTGTTAATGATTATCCAGATATGAGTACACTACCTGGAGAAAGTGGTCTCACACATACACACACACACACACACACACACACGTACACACAAAATAGCGTAGGAGGGGGGCGGTTTCTACCTGTGTTTGCTCTCTGGACTGGTGATGTCGTCTTCATTCAGGGGGCGGAGCTGTGAGCAGGAGGCGGACAGGCGGTGTTTTTTGTCAGCCCGCTGGAGACGGGGGAGAACGCTCTGACGAAACAGGTCCTTTGGCCTCTCCTGCGGGGGAAATGGTAAAGACCCAAATAGTTCAGCTTGAGGAACAGATGTTTTAACCTCCGGAGATGTCCGAGGTGGAAAAGTGGTCGGCTGATAGAAAGTGCACACTGCAGCCTCACCAGATCAAGAGAGGATCCCAAGGAGTATTTTCTGCTGACTCTGCGCTTCACCTGCATGTCTGAGGGGATAAAAAAGAAAAATTTTAAATGATTATACATATTGCAAAAATATATACACATGGAGTTGTCAAAGAGGATAAGATGCATATCGCTTTCATTCCTGTCTGTTAAAAATAAAGCTGAAATAAACAAAGGTACAGCAAGTTAATGAGGAGACCATTAATTTGTTATTGGAATGATTCTCACTCAGACAACCAACAAGCAAATTTATGATTATCCAAGCGAAACATCAGTCGGCAATCCTTGATCACTGGATCTGAAATGCAAGTTTTAAAAAGTGAGCTTTAATTAGTGAGGATGGACGCTTGTTCAAAGTGCAAAACATGAATTACTAGTGACAGTTTTTATTAATTTCCACTCACTTATTTTTTATCCCAATATTTGGCTCCCTTCAGTGTTAGCGAACAGAAGAAACCAGCAACACCCTCAAAATAAATGAACATTTGACTGAATATACCAGCTTGTCACGCTCAGCAGAGAGCAGATAGCGCTCCCCGAAGCTGAAAAGGATGATTCAAAGATAAAGAGATTTCTTTTGGGGCTTGTTACACAACACAGAAACAGCATGTAAACAGAAACCGACGAGGATAAAAAAGAGTGACCGAAGCAGAAGCACTTTGTGGGAATGTTCTGATGGTATGAGCGACATGTAGCGTTCATCACCAAATCAACAAGACTAATTAATCTATTTTTGTTTGGTATCGGGTTAAATGTCAGCTCTGTTTTAGTTCACATCAAAACACTGAGTCCTGTATAAAAGACTGTCAAATAACGAAAGCCGGCATTGTGAGTCTGGACAGATTTGTGAAGTTGTTCACAGCCTCCTGCGACTGCTCGTTTATATGCAGAACTAAGTAACATGCCGCCAAAAAGTTTGCCCTCTGGCATCAAGAATAGCCTCAAAAGAAAATGTCCAATTTAAAGGCAGCTATTATCCTCGCTGTTACTGTGCTTGGCGGCTATATTTAGAGCGACAGTGTTTCTACTCTATTAGTTTGTGCACATTTTAAGGCGCATTACGGGGCCCCACTTTGTAACTCTGCCTCAGAAACAATATAACAATGTGTCTCCTCCTGATAAACATTCATTCTGGATCGTTCTTGTGTGCATGTGCAATTGTCTGCAGCCGCTGTCTTGTCACCAGAGTGCGGATCCAGCCTCTGTCGATGTCTCGAAAGCTGATCGAGGATGGTTTCTCTGTGCGTTGCATCGTCTATCCCTGCATCGCTCAGCTCGCCGTCCGTTACATTCATCAATCCCTGCAGAGAGACAAAAAAAAAACAAAAAAAAAACCCAAGTTTGCAGAAGAAGGACTCCTGTAAAACAGCATAGTGAGGACAGAAAGTAGCACACACTTACCTCCAAACCATAATATTCACTCTCCAGTGACTTGGTGTACTGGGGTAAGCCGATCTGCCTCAGCCACCAGGCGATCGAGCGATTATTCATGTCTAAACTGCAATGGACGAGCAAAGATACCGCTGACATACCAGCACACATGCTAACACGCACGTTTGTACATGTTTCTGTGCATAAGAGTTGGAGAGAAAAACACGAGGATCAGCCTGACATCGGTCTGGTTTTAAAGAGCAGCCAACCAGACACACAAGCAGCAAGTCTTCGTACTGTTTGCCTTGCAGCAGCCACAGCATGTAACACCTACCTGTTTACAGGGCCCGCCGTGGCACTCTGGGATATCTTCCTCTCTCCTGCCCTGCAAGATCTCTATTTCATTCTGCCTATTCTTTTCTTCTTTCTTTTTCTTTTTTTTTTTTTTTTATCTTAACTTCTGTTTTCGCTTCTTCTTTGCAGCTGTCATGTAAGTTGACTGTCTCATCAAGTCTGCCTCTCAGTTTCTCTTTGTGTTGTTGGTGGAAGCCCGCTGCCCCTCAAACATTCAGGGTCATTCAGAGAGCCAATCGCATCGCGTGGTGGGTGCGCAGTACCCCACAAACATCAGCAAATCAACGTACAGGAATTTGCATGAGCTCTCCGGAGGTGGAGAGCGCAGGTAGAGACATGTCACGAGAGATGGAGACAGTTGGGGAAAACAAGAAGGAGGAGACTCGGTTCAGTAGCTGTCAGCGTGTCAGAGATAGGCCGGCGTGCTCAGTGTGTCTTTTCAAACTGCCTGTTAGTCCAGGCAGCCTCCTGTTGTGAGATACAGTGTTTGCAGGAAAGCTGGTGTTTGAACAAGAGTGACATCTAGTGTTTCAGGGATTGACCCGACAATTAAAGACTTCCAAAGGCTTTCAATCCTTTTTTCCACTTTGTCCAGGTTGAGGTTGCAGCATCTGAACCCTGTTTGAACAAACACCTGGGATAAGTTAAACTACTCCCGGGCCAAATGAAGAGAGACACACATTCACACTTAAAAGTCACCAATCGGGAAAATAAAACAAACCAAAGTAACCCGAGAAAACTCAACTCGGGGCAGGGTGAATCTGCAAACGCTGCTCATACAGGACTTATTGTCCTGTACTTCAAACCAGGATTATATATTCTTCCTGTGAGACAACTGTACTTTAACCCGTATTACACTTTTATCTGAAGGTATGAAAATGTAAATTTATAAAACTATATTTTCGTCACAAACTTGGCACATTGAATCTGAACAGCGTGGCTGATGCTTCATTGTGTGAAGTTGAAATGGAGCATCATGGGTAATGTAGGATAACGCAACTCGTATCTTGATGGATTTAAAGTCATGAGACATCCACTACGACTTCAAAAGATTGGGATGTTTTGTGTCAGGATGCAAAGATTTTCAAATATGATAAATCTTTTATTGTGAATAAGATAGAACCGAGACAACATATCTGATTCATATATCAAACTTTATAGTACTAATGAAAGGTTGGCATTTTCTTTTTGATATTATTCCACAATCACGCTTTTGATAAACGCATATCTGTTTATAAAATCCTTCATCTGATTCTGATTCATCTTATATGCAAATTTTGTACTATGACAAAGCTTCATCCGTCATAAAATAAACAACTAATAGTACTATGGAAAACTGTTCTGCAGGTCTGGAACTAATGCTCCTATTCCATCAGACTTAATCTTCATGAATACATAAAAACTAATCATAAAATCAGTGTGATGAAGTACAATCTAAAGCTGTAAAGATGAATCAGGAGAACTCGAAGTAATGTTACGCCCTCTTCAGAGCTCTCTTCTCAATGTCATAGAGGCTGTTTGGGCGTACATGAAGAGACAAAAAGATCCGAACCAGATTACATCCACAGAAAACAAACAACTACAAGAGGAGAAGAGGACGGCTGTTTCTGGAAATGCATGTCTTTTTGAGTTTTTCAAATTTGCTCCTCCAGATGAAATATATTGTGCAACTTTCCCAGGAAACCTCAAGTCAGCCTCAAAGAAAACCTGTTTTTTTTTTTTTTTGTTTTTTTTTTATATGACTGAATGACCACTATAATTAAACATAAATCAAGCTGTCTCACAGTGGTTGAGTTCTGAAAGAAAACAAATTCAGAAAATAAAAGCTCTTCTTCCAAATTAGTCACACGAGCCAAAATCATGTTGCAATTCTGAACCTAAACAACCAGCAAACCTGTGATGGAGGTGGAGACGATTCCTTTTATTGCCGAACTATCCCAGATGGCAAAAGTAGTGGCGACCCAGACCTGGCTTACCCCTGAGACTTCCACCTTGTCCGTATACTTTGTAGAATAAAAGCCCCTCAGCAGATCCCCAAAACAAAGCGAAATTAAAAATAAAAACAAAAACATGATAAAGTTTTTGTTTTGAGACGTTACATCTGAATGAGCTCTGATTGCAGGAATCCTCAGCTGTGCCCACATCCCGGTAACATCACCCTTGGGTGCTGTCAGAGCGCCTGAGCTACTGTTTCATTATTCATCGTACAGCGCAAGGATTTTTTTCTTTTGACTGACATCGTGGCAGCCTGTCTCTCTCTACAGGTTTGAAAGTTCACAATTTATTCATGAGCTATGCTATATAAATAGATTGTTTTAATTTTGCATCCCTCCATAAGATACTGTATCAGCCTTGTTCTGTGTGTCTTATGTGTCAAGCAGCAGTTTTAGATGCACAGAATTGGACAAAACATGAGAAAATGGCAATGACACCATTAGAAGCGTGCACAGAGGAGTTAAATTGTGCGTTATCTTGAGCTATTCAAATCATTTTTGGGTTTACCTTTGCAACTTTAGACAAACATGCAAAGTTAGTGTTTTCACGCGCAGGCCGAACTCTCTTTATGAACCTGTAGTATCAGTAACTGCATGTTCTGTGTGTGCATGTGCGTGCGCGTGTATGTGTGTGTGTGAGGGTGCGTCAGAGGAAAAAGGAAGTTGCGGGATGAAGTTAAAAGCCTTCAACACACTGCAGCGTTGCAGAACACCCACCACGGAAGAAAGGCAAGAACAAGAGCGCCCGAAAAGTCTGAAAATGAGACGTTGAAAAGAAGACGGGGAGGCGAACGTCGAGAACGGAGACACAAAACTGCCAGGAGGAACGACTTAAGGTAAGATAAGATTTCAATATTTCACTTACAGTTATAAACAGGAACTTTTATGATACAGAAGTGGATTTCTTTTTTCTTTTTTTTTTTTTTTTGCACTGGATGTAAAAAAAAAAATTATATTGTACTGTAGGACAATGTGTCTGCTCAGTGTTCACTTTAGGCCCTGTAGGAACTGTAGGAACTGTACCTTGAACCTGTGAATGAAGAAAGTGACCTACTTCTATCTATCTATCTATCTAGAAGAGATGGAGTTGTGGCGACAGTGTGCGATCTGGCTAATTGATTGCCGAGTTCTCCCAGAGAACCACCGGGTCACATGGGAGGGTGCACAGGTAAATCAGCTGTGCCTCACACACACACATACACACACACACACAGACACACTCCTGCACTCATGCTGTCCCAATAGCTTGGAGTTTAAATTTGTATGTGTCTGTGTGTGTGGCTGGTGCAGGTGTGTGACCTGGCTCAGGCTCTGAGAGACGGCGTGCTGCTCTGCCAGTTGCTCAACAACCTGCTGCCTCAGGCTGTCAACCTGAGGGAGATCAACCTGCGGCCACAGATGTCCCAAGTAAGACACTGACACACACACACACACACACTCTCACACAATGTTGGTCGGTTGTTTCCATAACAACCTGCCATGCATGGCTGAAGCCTTTGTGACTGCCCGATAGGAAAATCCTCTAATCTAAATCTGTCGACATCCGGGAGCATCCAGATTGACCACGATGCAACGATGGAGAACAGATATGGACGTAACAGTCGATATCTGCAGTCATGAAATACAACCAATCGTATCACCTGACTCTGTTGTCAGGGGGATTTTAAGTGAAGTTATGTCAAATTTATTAACATAAATTAAAACATTTTAGCAACATACCTTAATGACCGATGCATAATCATCTGAACTAATCATCAAAACAAGACAAACTGGTTGAGTTTATCTCCATATGCAAGATAGTCAGTCGTGTATTTTTTCTTCTTTTGTTATGTTGTGGGAACATTTTGACAGTTTGAGTCTTTCCTGGTTACCGACAGCAACTCCCAAAGGAAAGAGGCCCGACATGTACCTCTTTCAGTCAAACAGCAATATTCAGGTTTTATTTGTTTTTACTACATAAGGTATCTCAGATGTTTTAATCAGATACAAACAGGGTGGATGTTCTTTTTTTTGTGAACTTAAATGTCATTTTAATCAGCACATTTCACAACAGGAAGCCATTGTTCAGCTTTTTCAAGCTAATTCTGGCCTTTTTTTTTCACAAGCTCATCGAAATCTACTTACAGGTTTTTGAGATATGACTGAATCGGAGTGCATGATGAACAGAGAGGCATCATGTGGTTGGACTAAACTCCTCCCTCAAGGGAAGGTCTCGTTTCATATGTGACACAGCTCACAGTGATGTCTTACACACACACGTGTGTGAGTGGTTCACAGGACTTATTGCACTTCCACATGCGTTCGAAACTTTGGGAAACCCTGCGGCGCGAACGTTGGTTTAGAAACGTCCACTGATTAATGCAAGACGAGAATCCACTCTGGAGTGTTGGGACACACACACTCGCACACGCACACGTACATGACGACGCTATATAAGCCGAGGATCTTCCCCGTGCTCTCGCAATGAGGGTTACTCCATTCTGAGTTACAGCTGAAAAGTACGACTCAGAGTTGAGTCGAGTTGAGTTGAGTATTCAGCATTGGTCAGAACTAAATGTTTCCCCTTTTCTCAAATTATACTTCCTCTTTTCCCACTGCAGAGCAGACAGACTGAAAAAGTTCAAGAGAGACAGAGAGAGCTGCTTGTATCAGGGTGTTTTGTGAAGCACAATAAGTGCTGTTTGCCTGGTTCGCTGCTACGTGGGGTCCCTCCGGCGTTTTAGCCTGATGCTCTTCTCTGTAATCCCCTCTTTGTCTTCATTTCAGCTCTCTGCTGTTCTTGCTGACAGTCCATGTGCAAACAAACATTTATCTTCTGAAGAGGAAACGTTGGTCTGGAATCAGATTTTAAGAGCCACCCCTTAAAGCCATGCTCGCCATAACCCTAACTCTTACTTAACTTGTGTGGAAACGTGAAATGGCGAGATACATTATCATATTTCTACTTCGTTGATTAAAGAAAGACGTTTTAGAGACGTGAAGTTGGTGCTAAATTGAATTTGTTGGACACAACTGATCAGCAGTCCATGTTTATTTTATACCTGTATTATAATCGAAGTTGGTTTGTCAGATATAACAGTAGATGTAAAGATTTATCCCATCTTTCTTTTTTTTTTTGTTGCTCATGCTGGAGTTAAGCCACAAATCAGTTTGAATCTTCATGTTTTCTATTTGTTTAATCAGCTCATTACTTTTCCATCCATTTCAATAAATGTAAAACTTTTTTTTTCAAAAACTCTATATCTTTTACTGACTGATGAATCTGCTGATTGTTTGTATTCATGTACCTTTAAGTGTGTTTTGCATAATGTTTGCAAAACATGTTGGTCACTTGTAAACAGGGCTTCTGGTAAGTAGCATGATTGTGTAAAATGAAAACATACCAGAATAAAAACTGTAAATACCATTAGTGAGGCTCAGCACAGAAATAGAAGGGGTTATCCCAAAATATACAAGCTGAATTTAAAGACAAGCAACTTCAGCAACGGACTGAATTCTGTGTATTTGTTTTTAGTTCCTGTGCCTCAAAAATATCCGGACGTTCTTGGGAGTGTGTTACGAGAAGTTTCAACTGAAGAAGAACGAACTGTTCGAAGCCTTCGACCTGTTTGATGTTCGAGACTTTGGAAAGGTACCGTCTCACCACGAATGTCTGTGTGTCCGTCAGAAATGTACCAAGCCGGAATGTGTCAAACAAACACAGGCGACTGACATTAGTTGGATATTAGATGTGAGCAGACTCTGGCTTTAAGTCAGTAGGAGTTCTGCAGCTAAAACTCACTGTCAGGGTTTTTTTTTTTTTTTTTTTTTAAAGGTGCTCAGCAGGTGGATTTCACAGCATCTTGGAGAAGCTAACTACAGTTATTTTTCCTGTGGATTTAGTCTTGGTATCCCCTGAAATGACTCCATGGGGGGTTGAGATCAGACCTCTGTGGGCTGCAAACCATCTGTTGGAGGGTTTGTTGTTTCACTGGTCTTTATGATTCTGACTGCGGGTTTTTAACTTATTTGCTGCAGATTCAGTGCAGAATAATGGTGATTATTGTTTAGTTTTTGTTTGTTTTTTTAAACTGCATGCATTCATATCTCAACCATTATGGCTATAAGCAGAAATGCAAGTCCCAGCTCCTGTTTGCAGCTTGCAAACACCCGCAAAAACTTAACAGGAAGCCAGTTGCTGATTCTCTAAATGTGAAGTGGCCCGATGTCTCACAGCACTCTTTCACTTTCTGTGCAGCGCAGTAATTTAGTGCGTGCATGAGTGCGTGCATGTGTAACTTTGAGCTGTGTCTGTTGAATCTTTCTTACATTTTCACATAACTTTTGTTTACGTAAGTTTTCATAAATAGTCTCTGTGCTTCTCCTTTCATTTTTACTGCTTCCAGTCACTCCGCTGAAAAGGAAAACCAGCAACTGGTTCAAATGAAGTTCACATTAAAGGCAGAGCTTTTCAGACTGTACGGCTAAATTAAATCATTAGTAATTTTACGCATATAAAATCCCTTCATTCAAATGACCCAACAGTACAAACAAGTTGCTGCACATTTTATAGCGGCCTTTTAGAAATCAATGTAAAAGCATTTGCTGTAATTGAATTTGCAGGATCTTCACTGTATCTCCATCAATTCCATATTCAGTTTAAATGCAAAAAAGCTTTATGGCTGCTAATGATGTGGTCATCTGTATAAACAAGTTAACATTATAGAGCAGTGCTGAAAAGTCCACAGTGGTTTCAATGAAATATTATCCAGTTTGGTGATTCATTGAAATATTTTCTGTTTTCTATGACGTGTCGCTTTCATGTTATATTCAATGCAATCCACTGCTCTCATGATGTTAAAATGCATTTGATTTAAGTCACCAATCAACTGCAGAGACATGTATTTGGACTGTAAGGAGAAATCAGACAAGGGCCAACAGGAAACCAACAGGAAGAAGATGCAACATTCGCACAGAAGTCCAGACTCCAACCTGCAACATGTGACACACAGGAACGAGCCACTGAACCCCTGAACAATATATTGAATCTTAAATATACAGTACTAAGTTACTTTTCTTGACATAAAATAAAATGATTTGCATTTAAGGTCACTTATTACATTTCACGTTTATTACTGTAACTCAATTTACTGAAGTGCAGCTGAAACACTGCACATTGTTTCTGTAGCGATGCTATTAATTCAGGTAGAAATAGCAAATTAAATCAGATTAACAAAGGTTGATACTTCATTTATTAGTGTTATAGTATACGTCAGGGGCCATTAGTGCTTTGATGTCTGTGTGAGGTTTGCATGTTTTCCCTGTGTGTCCCAGGTTTCCTCACACAGTCCAAAAAACACATATGACAGGTCACTTGGTGACCCTAAACTGCTCCTGGGTGTGACTGTGAGTGTGTGTGTGTGTGTGTGTGTGTGAGTGTGTGTGGTCGTCAGTCTCTTGACAGTTGTGTTCAGCTTTTGTAACTAGTGAATTCAATATTTTGTTTTTTTTTGGCTACTCATTGGCTAGTTTGTATCCAACAGGGTGAATGTTAAAGATATATCTGATGTGAGAGGACAGGAGAAAAAAAACATTGCTTCCGACTGCATAGAGCTTGTAACCCCGGCGACAAAAGTTGGGTTTTTCAGGGAGGAAACGGCTCTTTGGCGGAGCTGCTAACAGCTTGTGGACGTCCACATTCTTTCGGAGATGCAGATGAGAAGATCAAAACTGCTCTCTCAAGTTTGAAAGCGGGTTTGATCTCCTCGTCTTAAGTCTGCCCCAGTAAGCTAATAAGTGTTTTTCTTTTAAAGTCCCATTGAAGGAGGTGCAGGTTCTAAGAGTGCAGTGGGGTGTAAATTACTCCATTCAAATCTTCTTTTTTTTTTTTTTTCAGAACTTCTCCCACAGACTTTCACTTCTCGTTACATCTCTCCTCCTTTTTCTGCCGCTAATGAAAGCAGAAATCCGCCTAGAAAGGTCCGGCGGAGACACACTTCTTACTCAGAATATCTGATTTCTGTCTCCAGGAGTACAAGCAGAGACCCCTTGAACTTGTTTTTTTTTTTTTTTTTTACTCGCTGAAAGAGAAGTGCTGCACCTCAGTAGTTTAGCTTTGAGGTAAAATTCTTGTGCGGGGGGGAGTCAAAATGTTTTTTGAGAGAGGAGAAATTAAGCCGGACACCTTCGAAACTCATGAAACTAAATTGAAGAAATGTTTCGTTGTCAGTGAAATTCGTCTTTGATCGAACACGAGTCTTTTCAAAGCCGTTTTTGAATAAACTTAGATTAAATCCTCCTCTGAAAATGTATTTTTTTTATCAAAAAAAGATCGCTTATGATGAGGATTTTCTGCATAACCGCAAAAAAAAAATAAAAAAAAGATTTAGCTGCTGCTGCTGCATCCCCCTTTGAAACATTAAAAACAGTCCAGATACAGAAACATTTAAGCTCGTTGATACACTTTGTAATCTGAAAGGAGAATCAGTTTTGTTTGGAGTTTGCTTCTGATTACATCTCTCATGAAATCTCTTTCTGGTTTCCTCACATCGTATTATCGTGCTTGTGGACATGAATATTTCTCCTATCTTCTGTGAATGTTGTTCAGTTTTTTAATTCTATCAAAAAGATACCGAATATCGAGTTGGAGCGTCAACATTTCTTCACTTGTTTTCTCATTAACACAACACAGACGCATATTTCCACGTTCAGTTCGAACATGTCAATCATGAAGGGCGACAGACAAGTCAGAAATATCCTCCATCATTATCCTGCAGCAGCCTGACGCTGTGGGAGGCTTCATACCGAGAGTTGTTGAACAATTTTCTGTGACATTCAGGTTTAATCTCAGCGAGGCCGGAAAGGAGAGAGACACTGAAGCCAGTCGAGGAACAAATCTCAGCCTTGTCTTTTGTAGTTTGGTCTCCTCTTCTCATATGTCAGGTCCAACCTCAGAAGCTCATTTTTATCTGCACATGACCCTATAGAAAAGGAGGGGCAGCGTTATTTTATTTTATTTTATTATATTTTAAAATTAAATATTGAATTATAAATACTAAAATATGTAATTTAACTCACTGAATTGTGACCAGTAAAATAATGATCCACAGGATTTGGG
>OMNM01039347.1:8278-30929 GCA_900302745.1 Parablennius parvicornis | reverse complement strand
CCCCCCCCCCCTTTTTTTTTTTTTTTTTTTTTTGTTGCAGCACTTTATGAAGCCGCTTGCTAAGTTTCTCAAGCCTCAAGATATTGAAAGCATCTTCATCAACGTACAGGTACGTGAGGCGATTGTCTGTGTTCCTGCTTCCTGAGCCGGTTTTAAAAAAAAAAACTTGGTTCTGTGTGTTTGCAGGATTTAGCAAACACCCATCGAAACCTGCTCGAGGAACTTCGGAGCTCCGTCTTCAATTACGGAGCAAAGAATCTTCACCAAGTGTTTTTGAGCTATAAAGAGAGGTGCAGAGCACGCACACACACACACAAACACACACACACAAACACACACACAAAACTACTACTCATGTAACGTGTGTTTTGTCTCTTTCCAGACTCTTACTATACGGCCACTACTGTAGTCAAGTCGAAACGGCCACAAAACACCTGGACAATCTTTCAAATTCGAAGGAAGATATCAAGATGAAGCTGGAGGTGAGAAAAGCTCTTTTAAAAAAAAAAAAAAGATTTACATGCAGGTCACCTCGGTCGTCACACACATAAGCACGCTTCAGTTTTCTCTAAAGTCCTTGAGAAGCTTGAGAAGCAGTTTGGTTTTGGTAGAGAGGCTGAGATCGCCCAGGTGTTGCCATATAGTGGGGATGGCACTGTCTGGGGCGATAATAAGCATCGCTGTTTTTTCGGAGTTCAGTTGAAGGCTGTTGTTGCTTAGCCACTGTTTAACTTGTGTCAGGCAGTTGGTTAAGGAGCTCAGTTTGCATGAATCAGAAGCCTGAAACGAACAGTACAAAAGATGGTATGAAACATCACTGAACTGCTGGATTATCCGACCGAGAGGAAGAACATACAGCAGAAACACGATGGGTCCCAGAACAGAGCCCTGGGGTACGCCACAGAGCAGGATTTCTGACTTTGACATGATGTGGTTGGCAGACACACTAAACCTCCTACCAGCCAGGTATGAGAAGAACCACTGGAGCGTTGGACTTGACAATCCAAACAGGTCCCGCAGCCTGTTTATCAGGATCAGGTGGTCGACTGGCGGAGGACAGGTCCAGCAGGACCAGCACTGAGCACATCCCTGAGTCGGCAGACATTATGATGTCACATGATGTCAACCTAACTTATCTCTATTTAAGCTTGTCTTTGGGATTTTACATTTTAATCGTCAGTGCTAAATCAGCACATTTGACTTTGTCTCCCTGCATGAGTGCTTTTTCTAAACATTTTGTGATGTGTTGTGACATGCTTCTAGGTCAGAATATAGTCAGACATAAGCCAATATGCATATAATAATATGCATGCATAATGTAATATAATAGAATGTAATGTAATGTAATGTAATGTAATGTAATGTAATATGATATGATATGATATGATATACAGTAACAGTAGCTTTTTGAAACATCTCAGGTTTCCACACCTGGCATGATCCCGTGAGGATAAAATCATTATTAGCACAACTTTTGGAGAACTGGTGTTTTACAAAACCAAGAAGTTGAGATGTTACATGTGTGTAAGTAAAGAAACTTCCCTTCCTCTTCTGTGAGGCCTGAAATCCAACAAACAAAAGTTCCCATCAGTGTTTTACTGATGCTTTAAAATACAAAAGCTATTTTTGTTTTGGGCAGACACACAAAACAATTATTCATTCCACATCAAACTCCTCCTTTAGAAAATAACCCTCCCGGTATGTCTTTAAGTAAGAATAATCAGGTCAAGCTGAAGGTTTAGATCAAAGCGTTGATGGATGATGTAACCACCCCGTGGACCAGAAAAACAACATCAATTTACTAAATATCTTCCCTGCAGTCCAAAAGCTCATTTGCTGCCAGAAGTATTAAACACAGCACACTACAAGGTGGCTGTTCACAGATCCGGAGCTCGAATAGCCTCAGAAAATATGCATCTAGGTCATTAACAACAAGTGTTTGTTCGTTTCGTTTGTACGTGTTCTTAAAGACTTCCCCCCTGCACTCGTGACTAAACACCAACCACATCAGACACAAAAAAACCTGAATTTAAACAGGTTTAAAAATCATCGCTAATGATTAAGTTGGTGTATCTACATTGACAAGCGGTCTATATATATGACTTCTTGCCATCACCGCCAAAAAAAGATTCAATGTTTTTTTTTTCACATAAGCATGAATACAGATGTGGTTTACTCGCCTCTGTCTCTCTCAGGAGTGTTCAAAGAGAGCAAACAGCGGACGATTCTCTCTTAGAGATTTGCTCATGGTCCCTATGCAGAGAGTTCTCAAATACCCCCTGCTGCTTCAGGTAGGTGTGTGTATGCGTTTGTGTTCACTCACACCAAATGCAGTTACTGTAGCACAATCTAGAAGTCAGTTTTGGTGACTTTTTCTAATCCAATATGTTACTGGTGTCTGCAGGAGCTGATGAAACACACCACTGACCCAACAGACAAGGAGAACCTCCGAACAGCTCTGGACGCCATGAGGGTGAGTTTACGCATGTGTGTGTATGTGTGTTTTTACATACTCGAATCTACCATAATTAACTCTTTATGTGTGTGTTTTGTCAGGACCTGGCACAGTGTGTGAACGAGGTGAAGCGAGACAATGAGATCATCAGACAGATCACCACCTTCCAGCTCTCCATAGAAAACCTGGTGAGGTCCCGGCTCTTGTTTGACTCACTTCCATCGCAAACTGTTTTTGACCCTCCGGTTGATTTTGACTCTCTCCCTCTCTCCTGCCCTCCAGAGTCAGTCTCTCGCCCTCTACGGTCGGCCAAAGATCGACGGGGAGCTGAAGATCTGCAGCTCGGAGAAGAAGTCCAAGCAGGACAGGTTTGTTGTCGTTCACGCCTCTGCGTGTGCTTCGTGTGTCACCCTGCCCTTGTTTGACTTTGGTGTCTGTGTGTTGGCCAGGTATGCGTTCCTCTTTGATAAAGCCGTGTTCATATGTAAAAAGAAGAGTGGAGAGACTTTTGAGCTGAAGGACATCATTAAACTACAGAATTACCAGATAAGAGATGAAACCACGGGAGGGAAGGACAATAAAAAGGTCTCGCACTTCACATGTTGGCAGCACTTGTTGCAGGTGATACGTAGATGATACAACAGTCAGACTGATTGTATGTATGTGTGTGTGTGCGTGTGTGTGTGTGTGTGCATGTATGTGTTTGTATAGTGGTCGTTTTCATTCCTCTTGCTGGACTGCTCTGGGAGGAGTGGCTACGACTTATTCTTCAAAACTAGAGAGCTGAAGAAGAAATGGCTGGAGCAGTTCGAGATGGCTCAGTGAGTAATCATGTCATTAAGTATTCTTACTAATATTTGTGACAGCTTTTTACTTTTTCTCCCAACGTTTACACACAAATGTCTGTCCTTGTTTCTCCTTTACATTCTCAAAAACTGGCGACCTCCTTCAAATTTTACAGACGATCAATCAGGGTTAAAAAGGATCAAAGCGGCTGATTGTAACTGTTTTCCCAAAATGAAGCTGCAGAAAAGGCATCAGTGGGAATTCTTGGTATTTTAAATGAAATCCCAGTGAAGTTATTACAAGTTTTATTTAATCTAGAAAACAAATACATTTTTGACTCAAAACCATGACACAAAGTGTCAATCCCCATCAAAGTAGGCCCTCCCTTTGACTCCTCCCACAATTAGGCAGCTCTGCTCCGGCACATGGCACCACGAGAGGAATTACTTCCTCGTCTTCCCAAGATGGGAGCATGTGGGCGGAGCCAGTCCAGCACACACAGACACTGCAGATTCTCAATGTAGCTCCTATGAGCCGATATTCGAATGGCTGAAAATCAAGGAAAAGCTGGATTTGGGGCGATAAACTTTGAAAACAACATTTTTAGACCAACAAGACCCGTGTGAAAGTGTTGAAAAGCTGTAAAATATGACTCATTTAAGATCAGATGGATGGCAGTGTATCCATCAGCAGATGAAACTGGGCTCAACACTTCAAACCTGCCAAACATGACCAATCAGCAGCGTGTGATTTGTGATAAAAGCATAAAGGGGCATGTTTTCAATGACAAAATCTCCACTGTTTTAGTGGAAGTCAATAAATGTAATGATGTAATGTCTCATGTTTCAGAGATTTTATCTTTCTAAGCGAAAACCTCGAACTAGCACCTGCCAACAAATGTCAGTTAGAGCCTGTGAATCAGTCACTGACAATTAGAACTTTTAATCTGAAAATACAGGAAGTCTGGAATCCAGCCAAAGATGTACCACCTGCCGTGAGAACATTGTGAGTTTGAGATTTACCATGGAAGTGAAAGATCTGCTTTTCTTCGATAAAAAACAGTTTGATGCTGTCTGATGGTGAAATACAATAGAATTAGTCAGATAAATAGATAACTCCGGTCACCAAATCACACCATGACTGAAGTAACATCTTCAGCTGTGAAACACATCAGAAGAAAAGCAGAACTAAATATTTGTAGAGGGACATGAAGTAGTTTGACTGTCATTTATGGCCACTTGTTGTTTCTTGTTGTGTTTTCTAATTGCTCCACAATGTAGGAATCAAATAGACATCCCGTGATTTGATCATAAAAGTTGATGGTAAATCAATTTATTCATTTGAATGTTTAATAGAGACGGCAAAAGAGTCATGTGAAGTTTGCTATACTAGATATTTAATAAACACACAAACAGGACTATTTATCGTCACTTTTATGCCCTAAATCTTCACTCACAGTTTTCCACTGTCCATACGAAACATAATACAGTTGATTTATTTGTTTTCGGTCATTTTTAGTTTTAGTTGACCTTTGAAAAGCGTCATGAATTTTATCTTTCATTCTCAACATCAGGACTCATTTTAGCCTCATGGGAGACATTTGTATCCATCAGTGCACATCATATAAATCAGAGGTTTACACCTCACACTCACTACGCTGTCCTCCCTCAACTCTCCCATTGCACTTTGCTTAATGTTTGAGTGATTATTTTTTGCTTGAGTTCTGGACTTCCTCATGCCTACATCAAAAACCTGTTGGGATTATAATAAGTATAGCTCATCTTATTATTATTGTAACTGTATTCATGCCCAAAATATTTAAATACCTTTTAAGATATAATTAAAATGAATCATTATGTAATCGATGTACCTGAAAACGTATTTATTTTTCTAATAATTTCTTCAGGAAAATTGTGAGTGACACTACAATTCTAAGTGCTATACATATATTGATGGCATGAACGAAAGCTACGAGAAAAATGATTAACAGTGGAGTTTGGAGTTTGCTCCAAATATTTGATGCATAAAAAAGTAAAATCAACTTCTGCATATTTGGTTGTGACTCTTTGTAGACCAGAAGTATTTTAAAATGTATTCTTTGTATGACACGAAGCTGAAAAAAAAAAAAAAAAAAACGTGAGCAGTGGGTTGGTTTCGTCCACTTTCTTGGAGTTTGTAAGGAGCAGTGGCGTTTTTGAATCAGCTGCATCTTGCTGATAGGATTTCTAGGAAAACGAGTAAAGGCAACATTATAGTAGTTTGGGTGTTGATGTTAATATATGAAGGGAGTCACAGAAAGTCTGAACGGATCTTCTCTTAGCAGCTCAGGTTTAAAGTCACACTGTTTCCCTCCGCTTTCAGTCTGTAAAGCCGTCTTTGCTGTTTGCAGGTCCAACATTTGTCCTGAAAACTCCACAGCAAACAACCACGACTTCCAGATGCACTGCTTCGAGGAAACCACCTCCTGCAAGGCCTGCTCAATGCTGTTAAGGTAGATTAATCTCACTCCCTGATCCTCTCCTCACTCGCCTTCTGTTTCTTTTTTTTTTTTTAACAAAGATCAAACCTTCTCTTCCTCTGCAGGGGGATCTTCTTCCAGGGGTATTGGTGCTCCCGCTGTAAAATGGCAGCACATAAAGAGTGTTTAGGCAGAGTTTCTGCCTGTGGACGGCACTCAGGTCTGTATAAAGGTAGTGTTTAAATATTTCTTTCATTCTGATTGATTCATGCTTCTCATGGTTTCCTCCTGTAATTACAGATCATTCTACAATGAAGAAGGTAAGTCAGTATCTGCCCACAAAAAGTCCATGTTGGGCTCTTTTTTTTTTTTTAAGGGCAAACTATTTATGTAGGTTTTGCTTTTTGTGAATATCTAATGCATTGCGACATTTGGTTTTTCCTCCTTCCAGAACAATACTAAGAAATCCTCTGGACCCACCGGAATCGGTAAGAAATTATTTTCAGAATACTTCGAAGTCCTGCAGCAAATGTATTGCTTGTAAATAACTGCCTGACCTACAACAGATTATGTATTAATGAACTGCATGCCAAAATGTTTGGCCAATCAGATAAAGCTCTACTGCACTGAAGCCCGCCCACAAGGTAGATGAGAGATCAAGTGTTGGACAGAGACAACAGAGAAACATCGAGACAAAGAAAAATTCTTAGCTGGGAATAAATATTTATTCTGGACTTGAATATAAACTTTACATTTAGAATGATCAAAATCTGTGTAAGAAGGGAAATTACAAATAATGTTTTTTTTAAATAAAATGTACATTTAAAAATTCTTTTACAATTTGATTTCACAATGCGAATCCTTTCATAGCTGATGGGGGGTTGTTTTTTACTGTTCCATATTTTAATGTAGAAATAGTTAAAAATATAGTTGAAATTTTATTTCGACAAAGCACATTAAAACACTGGTTAGTTGATCATCTCAGAACTAAAAGAGCCAGATTTAATTCTGAACTGGGGCCTTTTTGTATGAGGTTTGCATGTTTTCCTCATTTTGAGGCTTTTGCTTTGAGTCCTTCCTGCTTAATCCCACAATCCAAAGACACTTTTGTTCGTCGGGGACCGGGCCTCTGCGGGTTAGGCCCATGAAATCACAGAGTAGAGACGGAAAAATGATATTTGTCCATACACGTGCATGACATTTCTAGATATAGCACTGACATTTCAAACCTATGAAGCCAGAAAGTTTTCTATTACCAGGAAGTGCTCAAATCTGCAGCAGGTTGCCTCGTAACCAAAAACCATACCTTCACGTTCAGTACTTGACGGTATCTTTTATATGCATTTGAAATAAGCCACGATTGTTCTCCGGGTATTACCTGGATATGATGGAACCAATCAGCTTCCTAATATCAAATCTCTTCTGTCATTTTTCCTTTGCAGGGTTTCCTAAGATGGAAGTGTGTCAGGATTATTTTGGCCTGCCGCCACCGCCGGTCGGCTTCGGCCAGCCGCTTCAGCTCTCCCGAGGAGAAATCGTGGAGGTGACCCGAGCCGGCGTGGACCTGGCCTGGTGGGAGGTAAAACAACACACAGTACGAGCCTGAACTCACTGTGTGCGCTCAGGAGGCTCAACGTAGCAATCCCCGTGGTTAACGCGTAGGCGTGAGATGCTTTTGTCTTCTTTTGTCTCTTTTAACATTTTCCTCCCTGCATATCGTTCGCTCACTTCCACTTCCCCTCTCTCGTGCCAAACCTGCACTTCTGTCGGCCCGCAGTGATTCATCAGAGTGATTTCCATCTGGAAAATAAAATGACATCTGTTGGCTGGGTTCCATTGAGCTTCTCTGTGTGTGATGCTGCTGCTGCTGCTGCTGCTATCCGTTCTGGTTTTGTGGTGCATTGTCAGGGAACTAAACTGAATGTCTTCTCTTACTATGCTGATCACTTCGGTTTGTAAGTTTTTCAGGCAACTGCCAGCAGAAAACTCTCATTTCACATTTGAAATGGATGTTCAGCACCTCAGTATTATTTCTTTTGCTGCGTCACACCAATTGATCGCAAACACACGTTTTCAGATTGAGTGAGTCAAGCAGAAAAAAACAACTCATGTTGAGATGAAAAGATGCAAACCAAATGTAATCAGCCTCTTTTTTGGGGGGGGGTTTGTGACCAGCTTGCTAAAAATCTGTTAGATCTACACTTCTACACTATCTGGTTTGATTCAAACAACTGGAAGAGGTTTATAGATGAATTGGAATGAAAATGACAAAAGTTAAAAAAAGAGTTTTGTAAAACAAAAGAGAAAACAAATACATCAGTGTATTGTTTTGATTATGTTCCACCACATTATTCGTGTTGGGTTACCTACATGTTTAACATGTGCAAGACTTCTTTTTTGGGGAAATAATTGTATTTGTACCACTTGTATTAACTGTAGGTAAAACAAATAAACTGACATGAATGTTAATGAATGAATATGGCAACATAGCTTCAATTAGATTTCATCACAATGTTCAGCTTTTTCAAAGAGATTAATCTTTTTTCATTTAACAGGATTGATCACAGTTGTTAGCATTACATTTTAGATTAGTTCAGCCACTTGGTAATATTACTGTAATAATGCTCCTTCAAGTCTCAAGTTAAAGTGTTTGTGCAACGACAACAACAAAAAACTGGAGTACAAATCAAGGCTGTTTCAAAATGTTACTTTTGGTCGAGTTGACAATAACGATATTGAGAGCGGGCAGCATGTTTTTACAGGCTGTTGGTCAGACTTCCATTTATTGTCTTTTAATAATAGCAGCTGTAAGGAAACTGTACTTTACCTATATATGGATGGATGGATGGATGGATGGATGGATGGATGGATGGATGGATGGATGGATGGATGGATGGATGAATTGATGGATTTTTATGTCAGTCAGATCAACTGACATAAAAATAGATTGACGGATGTCAACAAAGCAGCTGGCAGCAGTAAAGTTTTTACATCTATTTTTCTTATTTCTAGCGGTAAATGTCAAACGAATTGACTTTCTTTAACCAGACAGGAATTGTGTGACACCAAAAGCTGCCAAACACACTTGAACCTCATCAAAGTGTTCGATTTGTGTGACAAAAACGTTGTCTCTTTGCCGTAAATGTGTGCAAAACACCTCTTCTTTTAATCTGCGACACTTCCAAAGTCCAGTCTGGTGTATCCGTGGTTTTATTCTGGCTATAGCTGATAGTGAGATATTACTCAGGATTCACACACATTTGTGATTCATGGATCGTCTTTTGATGTCACACAGCTGTGCCAGGCTTTTCTGAACTTCCTCACTTAATGCCTGCTTACAAGTTCCAGAAGTGTGAATCACCTGATCGCCATCGTCTGCCCTGAATCCTTCACTTTAAAGTTTGTTTGTCGGTAGATCTGATGTTGGTTAAGATGATGGGGTGATTTGTTTACGCTGTGGCGACTGCTTGGTCCTCACAGTCACGTGATTTGCTGTTTTACGTGTCCCTCAGGGAAAAAATCTGACCGTCGGTCAAATGGGATGGTTCCCCTCCAACAAAGTTCAGCCCTACATCTCTGTGAGTCAGTTTTAATCAAAAAACGTGCATTTTTAATGTTTATTTTCCATCTACAACAAACTAACAAACTCAGCATAGATCTGTTTTTGTCAGATAACATTGACTGCAATGAGAAAAAAAAAAAAAGGTCATTAGTCATATTAGGGAAGTGCAGAGTCATTCCTGTCGCAACCACAGTAGGTTATTACATTTACATGTGTGATCTCATATCTTTGCAGAGGGCAACCCCGGACCTTTCTGGCTTCAACTGGTGAGTGTCAGGAGGAAGTGGGCTGAGTCACTTTCTCAACAAGGCCTGGTTAACCTTATAAGCTGACTGATTCCTGTTTTACACCTCTTCTCAAGAAAAAGGCAGACACAGAAAGATACTGAAAACTAATGCAATACTAGTTCAATAAACTCAATGGTTAGTCAGCCGTTGTGAAGGTTTTGATCTGTGATCCTTAGCATTAGCATATGATAGCAGTGATCTGCAAAATATTAACAGTTTGAAAAAAATGTATAAAAAAAAGAAATGGCTGTGTTTTGTCAGTAAATGCCCCGCATGTGATTTAAAAACATACTTTGTCACCATCTGGTGGAAATATCAGCTAATTGCACTCTTAGCCAAATAGAGGGCAGGGGGATTTTGTACTTGGACATTTTTCATATAACATGATTTGGACAACACAGCAGGATTTGGCTCTTTTGCCTCTATTACATATAATTGCAACTTTTATATTCTCTTCAAATTTGCTGCGAATCAGAGAACCGTTCAAAGGGTAGTTATCGAAGTTTGTTTTAGTCTTTTCATGGTCACAATAAACTTAAAAACTCCCTTTTTGATTAAAGGTTCGCAGGCAACATGGACCGCACGGCCGCCAAGAACCTCCTGATTTCGCGATCTGATGGAACTTTCCTCGTGCGGCAGAAAGATGGAGGAGACTTTGCAATCAGCCTGAAGTGAGAATCGGCTTAATCTGTTTTTTTTTCCTTCTGTGATTTACATGACTTTGTTTGCTATATACTGTAGGTAATGAAACTGCAAATGCATGTAGATCACCAAATACTGGCTGAAGAGAGCCATTTAAGAACTAAAGAATTAGTTTAGTTACTTTGAGATTATGTGATTGTGAACTATATAAATCACTAACTTCGTTTCTAAGAAGTGACGATCTCTTTTCCTGACTGTGATTCTCTATACAACCCTGGTCCCTGACCCCAGGTTGACAACCACTACTCAAGATAACTGTGCATTTTTCCTTCTTTTTATAAACCAAGTGGTTGACTTCATGCATTTTGCTCTATAACTGACTGACGTTTTGGTCATTTGGCTGTGTTGAGTGATGATTGGTGTGTTTGAGCTCGGGTATCATTCCTCTCGAAAGAAAGGAAATGCACTTTCATAAGAACTAATGTTCCGTCTCATAATAACTGACAAAGAAAATCCATTTATTGAATGGCCATTGTCCGATTTCGTGAGTTCCATTCAGTGTATAGTGTAGTTGCCTGTATTGCCCCCTACACGAACCAGGGTCCGCCCCCAACCTGAACCAGGGTCTGTATCTTAACCCTAATCTATCTTTCTATCTCTTCTATCCTTTCATTTCGTCTATCCTCACCCCCCCCCCCCCCCACCTCTCTCTCTACCTCTCTGTCTACCTCCCCCCTACCCTAATCAGGGTGTGTATCCTAACCCCAACCTGCCCCCTACCCGAATCAGGGTCTGTATCCTTCTTTCAATCTATCTATCTATCCGATCCCTTTCTCTCCTCTATCCTCTCATCCCAACCGGCCAGCAGATAAGCTGCCACCTCTGAGTTTGGTTTCTGCAAAGGTTTCTTCCTATTAAACGGGAGTTTTTCCTTTCCACTGTCACAGTTAATCCGCTTGCTCACTTGGATTTCTTGGATTTTTCTCTGTTAGAGCACCTAAAGATGACTGTGTTGTATTTGGTGCTATTTAGAAAAAGTTGAATTCAATTCAATTGAATAGTTGTGCCAAACTGTTATCAGATAGTAAGTGATTGCAGTTATCATGATCATAACGGTGTAAAACGTTTAGGCAGAAATAGAGGTCAAACAAAACACTTTCTCCTGGGAGGCCTTTGTTTGAGTCCTGTTTGAAGCCAAAATAATAACCTCAGCTTTTTGTAACTTGTGTTAAATTGTAAGTTAAAAACTGTTTCCATACTGATTTGCATTAATAGAACCAAAGGTTATGTAGTTTTAGTGTCATCGAGCAAACCAACAATAAAACTGGAAATGGACTTTTATGACATATTTATACTGTTTACCTGATTACCGTAATCACAATTATGCACACACTCACACACTGGTGGGGACTCGGTTGAGGATATTTGAACACATAATTCTCTGCTCAGATTCTGATCCAGATCATTATTCTCAAGGAGAGAAACTCTAATCATGAGACTGTAGGAAAATCAGAATTAAACCAACAGAACCCACTTTGTTCATGGTAACGAAGGCTAATCCGCTCGTACTAACGGTGTTTGGGGTGTTCCACAGGGTTTTGTGTTAGGACCCTCACTTTTCATGTTGCATAGATTCCCTCTTTGAAAGTTAATGCCCCACTTACCAAGAACATTTCCGAGTTAGGTACATGACATGCAGGTCTGTATGCAGTATCTATGATTATTTCAGTCAGCTAGGGAAATTCCAAGTTTGTCTTAAAGCCATGTGACCTGGAGGAGCTACACTCTTCTACATTCATTGTTTACGGATACGCGAATGTAGATAGTCCACATCTCTCTATATCTATCAGCCCGTTATCTGCAAAGTAGATGGCAAAGTGTTTGTGACTTTCTACTTAATGTAGAACTTTTTCATGTACGCATAGGGGTGTGTAGTTATTAGATAAAATGGCATGTTATGATCTCATGAGAAACTAGACAAGTGTGATGAAAAGCATCTCCTGAAGTGAAGTTGTGCTATTTCTGTATCATCACTCTTTTGCTCTCACAGGTTCAACATGGACGTCAGACACATCAAGATCACGTCTGCTGAAGGCCTGTATCGCATGAACGACAAGATAGCCTTCAAAGGTTTAATTGTGAGTCTTCACCCTGCCGACGAAGAGCACATGAAATCAAACCATACAGTGTGATTTAGTGACTCACCTCATAACTCAGGTTCTACTTTGTAATCTCACTCGTTTCTCACCGTCTCTCTCTCTCCTGCACCAGGAGATGATTCAGTTTTACCAGATGAACTCTTTAAAGGAATACTTCAAGGAAGTGGACACCACGCTGCAGACGCCATACAAACAACCAGAGCAGAGCTTCTCTTTACCCAGCATACCGAGGACCACACCAGGTAAAAAAGAATATCTTAGTGAGAGCTAAAACAAGGAGATCGGTTCTACTTTTTTGTTTTTTATAGTAAGAAATAGCAGATGATTACCTCCTTCTTAGTTACTGCACGTTGTTGTTCCTGTCTAAACTTACTCATGTGGGATCATTTGGTTTTTCATGTGAATGTAAAGGGCCATGAAATGTGTGATGCTCTATGAATAAATCTGAATTTCAAATGGCATTGCTCTTGTCAGGTGGCAGCATGAAGAGCTTTGGCGTGGCGCGGGCCAGGTATGACTTCTCAGCCCGGGATCGCTCCGAGCTGTCGCTGCGAGAAGGCGACACCATCAAGATTCTAACCAAGAAGGGTCACAGTGGCTGGTGGAAAGGGGAGGTGTACGGCCGGGTGAGAATCATATGCAACACCTGTTGTTTTTCTGTTTTTTTTTCCAAAGGTACATTTTTGGAGGAATCTCTTTAACTTGTGCTGCTCCTGTGTCTCCAGGTCGGGTTTTTTCCAGCCAACTATGTGGAAGAGGATTATTCCGACTACTGCTGATGCTCCTCCTGAGGGGAGGTTTAGTCTGTGTGAGATCACAATAACCCACATGCATTAGTGTGTCTGCCTGTGTGTGTGTGTGTGTGTGTGTGAGAGAGGGACGCTGATACTTCTGATTTAGTGAGTGCTGTAGTTCTGTGAATAAAACCTTTTGTTCAGTTAATGTGATCGTGTCTGGTTTATCTGCTTTAAAGATACCTGGGTCTAACCGCATATTCAATTATCTGTCTTTAAATATTTGTGGTAGTCAGTCACTTTTAAAGCCACATTTTCAAACTCAAGAGAGGACCTGTCAGTTTAACTTTTGCTCCAAGCGGTGATCACACACAGTTTGCATTCTAAGCAGTGACAATGTGAAGAAGTCTATTAAGAGTGTGTGAGCACCACAGCTTTATTATTATGTCTGGCTCCACGTGATGAGAAACTGCATCAACATGTTCAAATAAAATAGAAATTGGTAAACTCAGAAGAAAATGTGTTCAGTCAGACAGGAGAGTGAAAGATAAGCTGTTAGAAAAAGCCTCCACTGAAACATTCTCTTTTACAGGGGTGAACACGGTGAGTGATTTTGCAACTTGCACTCTAAACATGGTTAGTTTTTTTTTTTTTTTTTCGCACTGGCTGAAGCTTCCTGCCACAAACCAGGTCCTGAACACTCAGAATTAAAAAAGACAAATAGATGTACGTAAACGAGCACCATGTCAGTGTCGTACTGAACTGAAGCCGAGACAACTAGCAACATATGAATCAAGTGAGGTTAGCAAGAGATCAATAACTTTTTAAAATGTAGAAATAGATGTCTAAAAACTAAAAATAAGTGATACATAATACGTGAACATGATTGAAAATAATCCCCTCAAATGAAAGTAAAGACTTAAAAAAATTACAGAAAACAGAGTTTATTCCATTTTTGGATGAAACTTCCAAGACTGCAGTTGAATGAAGTTGATATTTGTATTGTAACAAACTCTAACTGGACTTAAAGTACAAATGTAGCATATATTGAGAAACAAATGCTAATGTCCCCCATTCAACAAGTGTGTAATTAAATATGTCAACAACAAATACTGTAATAAAAAAAAATGTGTGAGAATAGATTCTGGGTATCACATGGTGGGCTGGAAGTGATTGAAACAAGCTTGTGGCCTGAAGTTTGCTGTTGTTGTGGGTCCTACAAACACGAAGCAGCTACTCAGGAAGGACATCTGGTGTGAAACTTGTTCCAAATCAAACACACGGCTCACATGGTCTGCTGTGGCGACAGCAGTGAAATGAACCTTCCTTCAAACAAGTCCAAACAACCACAAATAAATTGAGCTACACTTGTCTTCATCCCGTCTTTGCTTTTTAATAGTAGAAAGCTATTATCTCCCTCAACTTAAAGATGAAGGGTTTACAAGTACGAACAATATGTACTCTGATACATCTATTTAGGATTGTTTAAACCAACAGCATTCCAAGTAGAAGTACTGTTGTTAAACATGCTTCAGGTCTTGTGAGAGGTGACAACTTAATGTGCTGTTTTTCATCAGTGTCCCAACATTTCAGGACAAAAGAATAAACAGGAAGAACAATTGCAGGATTTTGATTTAGCCACATTGTAATCTATGTTCACAGTACAATAGTAATCAATAATATGTAGGAATCACATTTTATGGCTACTAAAAATGTAGATGAATGCTTGGATTATTAAATAAAGCTATTTTGGTACTTGTGAGTAAAAATGGTTTTAAATTCAGTGATATACAGGTTGAAAATTGCACAGACAGTGCCAATAAAGAAAATTCCATCCTCTAGTATTGGATGTACCCAATAATTCCATTTAACTACAGTACTACAACTATGACTAGTTTGTCACGTCCTGCCCTGAAAATGCAAAACCATAATGTGTAGGACACTGCTGGTGATGCTGCCGTGGGTCACGGACTTGACCTCTATAACTGAGATCAATTATAGATAATATATAACAGCCACAGGACAATAACCAGCACTCAGTTTTATGAGTATGTAAATATCAGCTTTACTTCAAAAATTATCAAAACAAAAATGAATACATGTCTTTCACGCAACAATTTGCAGACCAGAATAAACAACGAAACCTCAGATGTAAGTGAGTGTCGGGTTCGATGTCTGATGGATTTGACTTCCTGCAACAACACTCCATTAATACCATCTGAACTCATGTGGAGCAAATAGTTTGTCTGTACATCCTCGACTCATGTCTGTCCTCTGCTGGTCTATTGGTAGTAGAGCTCCAGGTTCATCCCGTCATGGATTTCATCTGAGGAGATCACGGTTAAGTAAAACATCATATGAGGGAAGCACAATATTTTAGTTACAGCACTAAAACCATGCATCAGAATTGTGCACTTTCATTTTCCTTCACATCGAAGAGATTTCTGAAAGGATACAGTCGCCCAGAGACACATGGTCCTTGAATATGGTGTACCTGTGGAAAGAGGAAGAACAGTTAGCTACCAGAGGACGGTCACAGTCAGGGTGCTGTTTAAAGACGAGTGTATTACCATTTCTTCAGTACAATCTTGTCGTGCCGTGTTCCTGTCTGGGCTGCTATGAGCTTCTTCAGATCACCGATTGTGTCCTCTGAGCTGAGAGGAAGAAGTTAAGGCAGACACAACATAACGTGGCCTCGGTCTCCAGGATGACTTCAAATATTCTCACCAGAAGACAACAGAGTGAGACACTGCACCTGTAGCTGTCAAAAAACCACTCTGGGCAGCTCTTTTTAATCACCATGTAAATGTTTCAGTATTTTATATTGTAAAGCCTTTGAAAATACTGTACGGTATATGATGAATGCACATTGATCTTTTTCAGTATTGTCTGCAGCTTTGTTTTTTCCAAAATTTGATTTGGAGACATTTTGCTTTATGGCAGAAACAATATTGTGAAAGGAGATACGAAATTAAACAATCTACTGTGAAATTGCTGTATATGAAAAACGCGGATATTGCGATTTGGCTTGACTGTCTTTTTTTCCATGTCTGCAATTGAGTCAAAAAAAATTGTTATTTACATGCTCTCATTAACATTTTTTGGGCCACATTGTGGAGCAGTGGTTAGTGCTCTCACCTAGTAGTGAGGGCCTCTCTATGTGGAGTTTCCATGTTCTCCCTGTGTGGACGGGTTTTCGTGAGGTATTCAAAGGACCAAAAACATGTGAGGTTGATTGGTGACCCTAAATTGTCCCTAGGTGTGAGTGTGTGTGATTGACTGTCTGTCCAGCGTGTATCCTATCCTCACCCTGCAGTCATCGTTTAAGTGGTTCAGTCAGTAAATGGATCAATGAATATAACGTATCTTGAAACCATTATTTGTCAAACACTAAGTTTGAATAGCATTGCAAATACAACCTAAGCACTTTTGGCAATCAGATCAGCATCCAACAATACATGTGTCTAACAGAAAGACGAGCAAATTGATTTAAAGTCAGACTTTACACACTGACTGTCCAGATGACTTTACAACACTGCACCACCTCCTGTCTTTTCATGAAGGATACTTGCACTTCACTCGGACCTTTTTGCCCAGACGATCGTTACAAATCACCTCGATCATTTTCAGCTCCTGTCATAAAGAGTTAGCAGACACACGTGCAGCGTTAGACACCTGAAGAGCACATTTAACTGTGTGTAGAGTAAAAAAATTAGACTGAAATTATGTGTTTGTGTCGTGGGGGGGAAATGTAGCATTGCTGTATCAGGATTAGCTGATGAATGTTAGCAACTGGCAAAAAAACCACACTAAAGAAAATAATAGTTATTGAATATACATGTAGACTATGTCTTCAGCCAATTTACAGTGTATGGAAATGTTAAATGTGTCGTTCATACCTGTAAATTCACAGCAGAAGAACAATAAAAATATTTATTCCGTCTCGTTGCTGTTTTGAGGAAAGTTCTCGATTCTGTTTCCGTTTCCTGTGCGACTCTCAATCAATCAGACAGGCAGAGCTATGATTGACGGCTCTAATCGACCAATCACAGGACAGGAAATCCCACAGTAGGCCGGCCTGAATCTGAAAACATCTACTGCAGTTCGAACCGAGCCAGGAGCTGCAGTGAGATTCATTTGGGAAACAAAACGCTGCTGCAGGAAAAGTAACCATGTCAGAGGAGGAGAAGTTACCACCTGGATGGGAGAAAAGACTCAGCCGCAATTCAAGTAATGAAACGTCAAGGGAATCGTTGCACGCTAAATGCGCCAAACCGCGACGTGCGGTGGTGTTAGCTTCAATGCTAAATCCGTCGGCATCGTGGTGCAGCGCTGAAACGAGGCCGTTCAAAGTTTAATCATGGTGTTTCGAAACTAAGCTGGGGAAATTCCTCAACCTGTGGCTGTTTTTTGAAGTTGTAATGGTTTGTTATATGGCTATAGTTGATCGTTTAGTGCAATGCAAGCTGACTGCCGCAGGGCCCCGGGTTCTACCTCCCCGCCCTCCCGTGCAGACCTGCTTGTGAAATCAAACATGCTTCCATTCATTCATTCACGCAACGAGGCCAAAAACCTTAAAACACCAACTGTGTGTTGTTTGTTTTCTCTACCAGTCAGTTCCCCTGTTCATTTGTGTCATTCCCCATCTGCACACTTTGCAAGCTGTTTAAAATAGTATTTATAATGAATTAACTTTGATTAGGCCGAGTAAACCTCTCAAACATCAGTTTCTGATGAATCACAGGAGGTGGATGACTGCCAGCAATTGAAGATTATGTTGCACATGTTGATTATATTCATAAGCAAGTTGAGAAGAACGGTTTGTTGTTGACTTTTGTATTGTTCTCTGCAACATCTGTGTTGTTGAGACTCAAAGTGTAGCATTAAATAAGAGAAAAGTGGCATATCTACATAAACATCTGAATAGTTTGATAACAACGCTTACAAAAAGACAATTAAACTTGGACCTATTACTACTAAAGGTTAAACTTGCAATGAATGACTCAGGATGATCAGCAGGGTGATAGTTTAACAAATTCTGCACGTGCTGTGTCTTATCTTGTGTGACATAAATCTGTGAATGGTGGTTTATTGGATCTGTGTCTTTGCCTTTTGCAGACCGGGTTTATTACTTCAATCACAACACGAATGCCAGCCAATGGGAACGTCCAGTGGGAGACGGCAGTGGAGGGCCAGACCAGGTTGGATGTGAACATTGTATTCTTTTTCTTTTCTTTTTTTTTTTCCAAGCTAAAACAAATCTTTGGGCTTGTTATTGTTTAACTTACTGTAAGTTTTCATTGAAGAGCTTGTGTGAAATGTTTCACAACGACATAAGTATTAAGTTGAAAGTATCTCTGAAAATTCCATTTATAATGTATGTGTTTTCTGGGGTAGTGGTTTTGCTTTCTTTAACAGGGAAAATAGCCTGTCACATTTCAATATGTTTTGTTCACTTTCTCAGGTACGTTGCTCTCACCTGCTGGTGAAGCACAATCAGTCGCGACGGCCATCTTCCTGGAGAGAACAGAACATAACACGGACTAAGGATGAGGCACTGGAGCTCATTCAGAGTGAGTAAAGCACAGCCGAGAGAGATCGCGAGTTCACTGTGCCTGATTGGTGTGTTTGAAGCTGTTCTTTATTTTCTGTGCAGATTACATAGAACAGATCCAGTCTGGACAGGAGAGGTTTGAGTCCTTGGCTTCGCAGTTCAGCGACTGTAGCTCGGCAAATAAAGGCGGCGACCTGGGATTATTTGGCAGAGGTACACTGATCACATCCAGGCTGTTCTACCTGCTTCAGCGTTTTTCATACAGCGGTTTTTTTCCCCCCATCCCTTATAACATATTGTTCTGCTGACTGATACCTCATAGATTTTTGGCATAGAAAAGGCAAACCTTTGAGTTTCATTGTTGCAAATTATATTCACAATTTCTAGTCATTATGCTCTACCTTGAACACGCTACCATTCTTGTTTCTTCGTCACATTGAGTGAAATGATTTGCAGAAAATGTAAACGTTTTTGTGCAAAAATAGACAAGACCAACCGCGAGCATGAAACTGAAGCAATCTTCAGACCCTCAGGAAGCACAGCATTTTGTTGAAAGTTTCTGGAAAAGTCATGGAACTGTAGCTGCTGTAATGGATAACTGGGGCAGATATGATTATTTGTTGTTATAATTCATTACCGTCGGTCACGGTATTTCAGTGGCGTGCGATAAGCGCATCTTGTTATTTCCACCTCCGGTGTCATTAGGGAGCAGGACGGGTGCCCAAGTGAATGGGAAGTGCAGCTTCAGGAGCAAACGGCTTTTAAAATACAGAGAACTAACCACTAACGTTAGCTCGGAGCAATTAACGTTCCCTTCGGATTGGGGTTGCAACCTTATAACAGCTAACTGCCAGCTAGGCTAGGCTAGGCTCAGTTAGCCATTTAGTTTTGAGTCGAAACAATGCAACAGTCATATTTAAATTAAATGGAACACTTGATTTTATTTATGCTACACAGAATAACAACCCTGCTTTGTGCTCTTCAGGTTTACTTTGAAACTGGGTAATTTTGCTGACAACAGATTATTTTGTTTCAGGACAAATGCAGAGGCCTTTTGAAGACGCTTCCTTTGCCCTCAAAGTGGGAGACATGAGCGGTCCAGTTTTTACTGACTCTGGAATCCACATCATCCTACGTACTGGCTGAGAGAAAAACATACTGTAGTTTCTTCCTGCACACACACTTACACACACACACACACACACACACACACACAGTCCAAACTACAACTGATTCTAATGGTTAATGGTGCCCAATAAACAAATATGACCTGTGGCACGTTTTTTTCAGGTGGGATCATTTTTAGGTGAAGCTCTATCGGACTTGTGTGTTTAATTTTATCACAATTACCTATTTAGAAATATTCCTTAAAACCTCTGGCATATATGAACGTGCTGTAAGATAACGAGTGCCTGTGGAGGCGGCCACCTTTGGAAATCGCTTCACGTGAGCAGAGTTCAAGAACGCATCTGTAATATCTTGTTATTGGTATGTGCATGTCTTTACAAACATGGAAGACTCAATGTGCCAAAATTGTATAAATATACCATTACATGATTATTTAATGTCATTAATTAATTAAAAATGGGATTGAATATATGAATGTGTCAGAAAATGTCATGAATTCATTAAGCTACCAATTTTACATATTAAAAACAATTATTTCACTATTATTTAATGGTCCAGTGTTGGAGTGCTTAATGGATTTATTTTTTTTCATTCGAACTCAACCCTCAAAGTCAGTGGGAAGATCCTTGAACCTGATTGGTTCTCCTGCACATTGAATGAAGGCAGCTGGATCCCAGCTGATAGATTGATGCAGAGCTAATGAACGTATTCTGATTCACTGGGCGGTGCTAGATGTTAAAGTCTGCTCCTTTCTTAACGTCTGGCGTCACACACTTGGCACGTCCCTGTAGCAACACATAATTAACAATGTTAGCGCCAAGTTTTGAAACTTCAGACTAAAGCAGTGGGTTTGACTGGATAAGCGTTAGCCCCGCCCACTGACTGATGGGCCAGTTTGACAGATAAAATAAATTGATGAAGCAGTTGAACACCGGACCATGAGTTGATGAATTATGGAGTGAAATTGTTGGTTTTTACTTATTAAATTAGTTGATTGTCAATGAACTTATGACATTTAAAGCTACATTTATATATTTAATTCCAAATCCAAATAATGACATATTTAAGTGATTATTTAATGGTATTTATTTATTTAATTTTGGCACATTTAGTCCTCCAAATAAAAGGACCATATGCTGTATTTTTGTTTGTTTAGTTTTTTTTTTTTTTTGTGACAAAGCTTTTACTTCCTTTATCTCATAGCTTTGGAAAATGGATAAATACGATGTTTGACATGCATTCTATCTAATGCAGGCTGGAGAAAGCAGTTTATTGTTCTAGGAAAGTCTCTAAATGAATACAATTAATAGCTTACATGATCCATAATTTTAAGAAATGCATGGTTTCCCTTTTTGGGTCTGCATTGATGACGCCACCGAGTGCTTGCAGATGATAACTTCACAGCTTTTAAATGCATCCATGATCAAATGAACTGTTAACAATGTTGTGTCATTGGGGCAAAGATAATAAAACCTTTTTTTTAAGTCTTGGTTTTCTTGGTTTCTCATTTTTGAAAGTTTCAAAATTAAACAGGAAATCTGTATGTAGAAGATGAGGAGGTTGTTGGGTTTCTGTAGAACACCGTGAATTAACAGGTACATCAAATGAAGAAAATGTTCATTCAGCAGGCCAACAACGAAGAAGGTACTGAATGAGAACAAGAGGGTCTTCAGGTCTTAATACAACGGGAAGTGAGGACACTACAAAAAGACTATTAATGAGAAATGTGAGTTAAAAAGAAGCAGTTGCAGCAGAATGTGTTTGAATTCTTCATATTCTGAGAGAATAATTCCTCCTTCAGTAATCTGTAGACTGCTCCAACCCTTTCATGTGAATGCACACTGATCCTGATGGGAAAACACCGGGCTGAAGTAGTAGCGAGTTGATAATCTCCTTTGTGTTAATGCTTACCAAGAACGCACGTGTCTGGGTAAGTCAACACACGAAACAGAGACATGCTGGATATGTTTATGACGAGTCATCTAGGACTCTGGTGAACAGAAAAGTCATCTCCGATGTTGACAGGTTGATCAGAACCATCTCCAGTTCAAAGCCAGTAAGATAAATGAGCTGGAAAAACAATCATTCTAAATCCCCTCCTTCATTGGCACAACGCAGAAAAGGTCATTCACACCGACTTCAATAAAAACATGTCAAAATCACTCATCCGACGTGATCAAACATTGTACATCTGCAGTTCGTTGGCTTATTTATCATAGTTGTAAACACTTTTGTTTTTCTTCTCCCTTGTTGTATGTCGATCTTTAATTCCTGAATTTCCACGTGCAGAATGGATAAAAGTCTTATCTTATCTCCTTGGACCTTTAGACCAGTGCAACTGATCCACATCCAAGTACAGGACTAAAATCCCAAACATATGATGAATTCAGGTATTTTACCGGAAAACAAGGCTTTTAAATTCACTTAACAGATGGTCAAGCTTCCATAAGCTCTAAACATGTTTATGCATAATTTCCTTCATCCAGGTGGGAGGCGTCTCAAAGAAATTAATTCAGATCAACTGGGCTTGGTCTGGTCCTGTGTCCCTCGATGAATGAGTTTCATTTGACCTGATTCAATTGCTTTGAAAGACATAACTTATTGCGTCTCTTTGCTGGTTACTATGGAGAGAAGTATTATTGGTTGATTTGATCAACATTTTCTTCAATTCTGAACTGAGGTGCAGAGCAACATTTGCTCAATAACACTTGTTTTTTTCCACTTTAGTCTTTTTTTAGTCTTTTTTCAACACAAACAAACAGAACAGGACAGTATCCTGGACAAATGTAACTGAAGTAAACTTAATCTCCACAGAATTAGGATATATTAAAACACACACAAACACAAAAAAAAACCCATCAAAAGTGGGGGGGGGGGGGGGAAAAA
>OMNM01039345.1:0-17191 GCA_900302745.1 Parablennius parvicornis | reverse complement strand
TTAACATGTTTAGGAACTTTATTTCATAGATTGTTGTTAAATTTCCTTATAATAGTTATTCAATGGTGGAGTCATACTTTCTGACCAATACCTCAATTATTGTTTTCTTCTTGTTCTTCATGAGATTAAACAATAAGGTGAGGGAATATTTAATTATTTTTGACATTGTCTCCATGATTACCGTTTACCGCCTCCTCCTCTCTCTTTGCCATCCTTGTCCTCCTGCTCTCCCTCCCCCTAACGCTCATATAATTTCATAGTTGGGAAACTATGAAACAGTTCAGTGTGTGGTTTCATTGTTGTATGTCAGGATGATTGATGGCTTCATGCTGAAGTTGTGTTTCACACTAGTCCTATTTTTCATTATCAGCTGTATGTGAAGCGTGTGTGCGTGCGTGAGTGTGTGCGCGTGCATGTGCATGTGTGAGCCCACTGAGTGGATCCAGGCCCAGTAACTCAGATATGTAAAACCCATTCTTGGTTTGGTATCTGATCAGTTTACAACCATTTGCAAATCCATGGAAGAGCCTCACTCTCAGCTCTCAGACACATTCGTATGCAAAGTCATGCACCGCACGCAGGCACGCACGAACGAACACATGCATGCACGCACACACACTTTTACATAGCGCCACAGTAATGACGTCACTGGGTGGGTGTGGTGTGGAGTTCCCCACCATCTCTGTGGAATTTATTGGAGAGTGAGTGGCAAGTTGAAGTGTGGAAGAGTTGGGGAAAAATATTGTCATAAGTTTGTGGTTAGCATGATGAAATGCTTCTGTCCAATGCTGAGTGAGAGATTAACAATGCTAACTTCTCATGCCCACTCTAAGTCGATGCGTAACCTCCCAAAAAACTTTCTTTTTTCATTTGCAAGACTCCTCAAATGAGGACTTTGGCTGGAAATTGTCCGCCACCCTTCAGGAGACAGAGTTTAGCATAGCCTTGGTGTGTAGCATTATTTTGTACAGCCAGTGATATATTAACTCTGCTAAGTGTGAAATCACATTAGCGCTAGCTGTTAGCCATTATCCATTAGGCTGTGTTTGGCGATCCAGAGGATTGTGGGATATTTTCTGGCTGGAGTCAGCAGCTCAATACCTTTTACTTACAGCAACTGCAGAAGCTTGCCCTAGTTACATTTGTTGTGTGAGTGTGTGTGTTTGTGTGTGTGCGTGTGCGTGCAGTCATCTGCAGTGTGTGCGCCATTGCATATACGGTTGTGCTATTATTTGTAAGTGTCAGCCTCATGCCTCTTTTGTGAAAGTGAAGTGAGTGTGCGCCTGCCTTTGTGTCTCATTCCATGTGTGTGCTCCATAGATGCCGTGGCTTTGCCATTGTGGTAATCAGTTTGCGCGTTGGTTGAACTAATTTATCAATTCAGTTCCTCCCACTTGTATTCTCTACCAAGCGTGAACTCTCTCTCTTTCCCCTCCACTCCATTTCCCACTCTGACAAAACACTTCTTTCTGAAAAACCATAAGGGTTTCCTATCTTTTATGCATGCCTTCTGCCTCTCTGGCTTCTCTCCCCCTCTCCTCCTTTCTTCCATGACTCCTTCTCATTTCATTTCTCTATAATGTACAACTGTATTGCCTTACATTTTAATGGCCTTGAACCATGATATCATAGCAATATCGGTGCACTTGTGCTGTTTCAAAGGCTTTGGGGAGCAGCCTATGATTTATAGATGAGGTCCTGTGATACCTTCATCATTTTACACCTACTTGTGTTAAAATCCCATGATTGAAGTTTTCTGCATGAAACTCAGCAAAAGTCATGATGAGTTGGAGGCAGGTGGCGTGGAAGGTATGCCCATCGGCTGGTGGTGTGTTTACTTGTAGCCATCTGACCTCGGGTGCCCCGTGTGGAGGGTGACCGTGAGGTGTGTGAGTTGTATATCTATCTGTGATACACACACAAGTATGCATCTGGGCATATGTGTGTGTGTATTTTCTGCGTTGTGTATATTTGTGTGTCCACTGGAGTGAAGGAAATCATAGCAAGTGAACCAGGTGGTGAATGGAGGCAGACAATAACTCATGGTAAAGGAGTTGGACAGAGCTGAGGGCTAGAGGAGAAGAAAACCTACACCACTGCACGCATACTGGTATATTTCTCAGTTGTCATTATCTTAATTTCTTTCCATCACTTTCTGTCCAAATACACCACAAAACACTTTTAGACTATGTCCTCTTTCCATTTCTGGCTTCCAACATATTCTCCCCTTGTAAAACTTCATACGGTATACTTTTCAGCGTTTTCCCTTAATAATCCTGCTCTTATTCTCTCTGAGGCACTATTTTGTGGTGTTAGCAATAGTGGGGGTTGGAGGGTGGGGGTGGCTTGAACAGGGCTGAGGGTGCTGCTCACTTGTTTGTTACGACAGATTAAGTCATTGATTTGTAAAAGCGGTGCACTGATGGAGAAGGCCCTCTGCTGCTTTAGACTACGAGAGAGAAAAGAAAAAGAAGGAAATGGAGGGAACGAGGAAGAAGGAGAGATAGGGCTGAAAAAGATCAGACCTAATTGTAAAGAAAGGAGTTAAAAGGAGGTGGGAGAAAAGAGAGGGGAGAAACAAAAAGCCCAAGATAGTTAAGCAAAAGGCTAAATATAGAACAGAGGGATGGATGCCAGGTGGAGATGGGTGAAAAGGTTGGGAAAGACGAGGGATGCAAAGAGGGAGGGGTGTAGGTGCACTTTGAATGACAAGGATGTCAGGAAGACAGAGGAGGGAGGCAGAGTGTGAAGGCTTCATCTCTCAATAACATCGACTGCATCCTCCTTCCGTCGTCTTGCTGCTTCAAAGAGCATAAGGGAGCAATTGTGAAATACCTTCACCTAGTTTCAGCATTCCCCCAACTCAGGTTCTTTTCACCCCCCAGAGGGCCAACGGTGAGTTTCTAATTAAAACGTTGGGGGCAAAAGGGTAATTATGATAATAACATAATAATATCGTGAGGGTTATTAGAATGTTCTGTGGTCCCCAAATTGCTTCCTCTGAGAGATCAGATTTCAGTGTCGTTACGTAAAGTGAAATTTCCTTGAAAGTCAGGTAAAATGAAATGGATTCCCCCATGATGGAGGCGCAATCTGAGAAACTGATTCCCTGTTGTATGTCATCGACTTGAGTCTTAACAAAGTCCTTCACCACAATGACATTTACAGCTTCATTCTTCACATGCTTGCTAGCACAATATATTCAAACAGTTGATGTGGTTCTAATGTCTGCTTGTTTGTGCTGTACATTTTGGGGTTTCCTATCATCACGTGTATTTTAGATGTGTTTAACAAGAGAACATTTGTTTCGGAGCCTCGAGATCACTCCTCAAATGCTAGCTCCAAGCACAGTAGCTCGGAGCTAGCATCCTGACGCTCGGAGGGGCATCCCACTGTTTTCTTCTCAGCTTTCCACGGTACCTAACTGGGATGAGGCTTTGTGGATCCCTGTTACTCCCCATTTACACACCCCCTCATTCCCAGGCAGCCCCGAGGCAGCCCACCTCCAGCTGTGGCTGCCGTTCTCCGCGCCGCTTGGTGCAAGTACCGATTGCTTTGGAGTGCCTCCCCTCGCTCAAATAGGCGGTAATTACGGGCTTAAAGAGGTTTAGTGGTCCAGCAAACTACATAATCACCCCTTGAATTAGCCCCAGCTCATCAGCCTCAGTCCAACGAGCAGCGCTCACCACTAGCACCAGCTAGCATGCTGCACCCCCTTCCCTTTATTGCACAGAGGGAAGCACAGCAGCAGGTGTTGTGCAACATCCGGCCCCCTTAATAAATTTAGTCTCCCCTGAGCTGGAATAGGGAGTTCTAATGGAGCACGCCTTCGCTCATAGTCAACGGTACTGGAGAGTGTGCACACGCCACACATACAGGATATAAGATTCTCTCCTTCAAGGACCTTACCCTTTACATTTTGCATGAAATACAACAATGCAGCACTTTGTTAAGACTTGAGACTTTGTCATGTGCATACATGCGGTAAGCTTCAGTATACACATAGTCGAGAGACCCACCCAACTGTAAAGCACACAGATCATTGCTCCCACCCCGTAACATTGCCGCGAAGGCTGCGGAGGTATCTATGGCCCTTCATTATCTTATGTAGTTCAGAGTATTAGAAAAGAGGTGAACATTATTTATCATCAATTATCATAGTCAGAAAGCTGGCGGACTAATTCATTTTATACTAGAGCTTTAATTGCATACTTTTCACCCCTTGCCTCACCAGCTAACTAGATTTATCTCGTTCCCATCGGCAAGAACGTTTTGAGATTTCTCTAAATCAACAAAAGCTGTTTTTTGAGAAGGAAAATACTCATTAATGAAGGAAAAACCCAAGAACAGCTGTTCTTATCTTCTATTTTCTTAATCTTCAGAGGAGACGGCAGGATCAGATGCAAAAAAACCAACATTTTGTAGGGGGCTTCTTTTGCAATTCCTGGTACATATATTGAGGTCTCCCCTTAAAAAAAAGTGTTGAATTATTCACACAAGCTTTGGGCTGGTTTACCGTAGACCAACACCATACAAGAGGTAGTTCCAGTCATCACCCCCCCGCTCCAAGAAAATGTGTCTGAGTTAGGCCTAAGAATGAAACATTTATTTTGCACAGAGTTAGCGGAAGGCAATCTAAAACTCTCATCCACTAGTTGGTTCATTTCAAGTCTCTCAGAAGATCTGTTTTTTGCGCTGTTTTGTTATTTTTCATTGGAGCAGCCTGAATCAGAGGAAATTAGGTTAGCGGTGCTTTGTTTTTTCTGTTGTTGTTTTGTTCACTCTCACTCCCTTTTCTTTCTTTCTTTAATCCCCCCTTTCTCCCAGAGCCAGCTTTGTTGCTGGGTCCCTGCTCCCTAATGAAGTCAAAGGGATGTCAGTCGATGCCACCTACACAGAAAGGAATTTGAAATGGCGTAGCTCTCACAGCACAGCGTGAGCACACACACACACACACACACACACACACACACACACACACACACACACCTTGTTGTGTTTAATTGGTACACTAAGGAATAAAGGTGGTTTGATGACAGCTGCATGGAGATACGTTTCTTATTAGTGTTGCATAAGAAAACCTGACTGGTTTCAGTAATTTTTTATGTTGCAGTTGAAAGATTATAAGCACCAGCTCCTCGGTGAGGGAGAGTATTAACAATGAAAACAGAAAGGCACAAAGCCTTTCAAATCCTATTAAATAGACTCAGTAATGAATGTCAAGGTACAACATCAAAGCCCTTTCTTTTACTTCTTGAAAATTTTATATGTGCACGCAAGGCTTGAAAGAAATATCAGCCCAACCCATTGAATCGAACGCAATCTAAACACAAACAGAGCAAAACAGAATGAGTTTGTTTAATGGATTCTATACGCCAAAGCTCAGTAAACCATATGTTTCACCAGACGTGAATTCCTTTAACATGCATCTTGTGTGGAAGGTTTATGACTATGCGCCTCACGGACGCGTGGCACTGGGACCGCCGATCCGAGCCGGTGAGTTATTATATAACAGGAGTCAGACCTTAGTCGTATTCCTAGCTTGAAGTCCAGCAGTGGGAGTTTGGCGCCTCAAGGGCCGTCCCAATTTTCTGATCCTGCTCCTGATCTTTATCAAGAGGATCTCAAGGCGCGGCCACAGATATGAGTACGGTTCCGGAGACGGCGGACGTGCCTTTGCTGAGATTTGAAAATGCGGTCGCATTCGCTTTATAAAGTCATGATATCCAGCATGCAATGGAGAAATTTGTGGCGAAGTGTGAAGCAGGCAGGATGGAAGTCGGCACCAAAACATCTAAAGCCACGGTCTTCTGATGAAAAACGGCGAGCTGGAAATTAAAATCCGATGTCAAGAGTCTTTACGGCTTGTTTGCACACGAGGGTGAAATTGATTATAGCCGCGCTATCAACAGTGAAATGCACATTTTTCATTATTATTTCATAGTTTATTCATATCTTACTTGCATTTACAAATTGGAGTCTTATGGTCATTAATAGCATCTGTGCTATTTATTTTCTGTCTTTGACAACATGGCAGCTTTGCGGTGTCTGAAAGGTTACAGTAATGATTCCAGTCAATGAGCCACTGTTGAATGTTTAGAGTTTAATACCTATCAAACTGTAATTTTCTGCATTCATTTCATTTTCTCTGTTGTATTAATAAATGCCCGGGTATCTATGCAAGCTAGACATTACTTACTTTGCAGAAACAAAAGCAACTTCACACTGTATGAGGGAAATTTTATTATTTAATCTTCTACCCAACACAGTGTCAGTTTGACTCTAAGTAGGCATGCTAATATTCGAATATTTTTAAAATAACACATTCCTCATAGACTTAGCATAACTGTACAAAACCTAGAACCTCTAATAGGCCAGTAAACAGACATTGTTCTCAACCATCATTTAAAATCCCTGTAGACCAATCCATTTAGTCACCGTGTCCATTTTCATGCAGAAGAAGGATAACTCCTACAAATGTGTGTTTGCACAAAACTATAGTTTCCCTTTCCAGTGGTGGGAATAATCATGTATTTGCCCAGCATGAGCATTAGGTATGTGGCAAACAAGTGTTTGGTCATGTTCACACCATAGGAATGGCTTGTTCTTAGAACGTATTGAGCTTGAAGGACACATGGACAAAACTTACTGTCTCTGCTTATACGAGGGAGAATTAACATCCTTAAGAACACTTCTAAAAAATAAAATGGCTTTGGCTCTCAATGAGAAGTGTGTGAAATCATTTGTCTGAATGTCGCTGACATGTCTCAGATGCTTCATCTTCAGAGTAAGTGGTGGTGACTGAAAAAAAGAACTCTACAGGACCCATAACTGGAGACTTTTCTGGGGCCTTATTCAGGGCCTGATGAGAATAGAGAGCCTTCAAATTTGAATTGACGATTGATTGTTGTGATGAATTAAATCAGCTTGATCCAATCATTCTGCTCTTAACGCTGTGCTGGAAAATAAGTGTCAGTTTCAATATCTGATTGTTTTTAGAATTAAAAAAATTCAATTGAGAACAAAATTTTCCATGTCATTGAAATCAATATGTGAAAGACCCGTCTGGGGCAGTTGTTGATTATCAATAATGGTTAGGTCAATGTGAAAAAGTAAATACAACTACCACTACTGGCGCCTGGGGTCAGGAGGCTGATGGGAACAGCTATTCACACCTCTCATGATATCTGTATATAAAAGTCATTAAATGTGGGATCTGGGTGTTGACTCTGATGTCTGATGTGGCGGAGAGAGGACGGCACCCGGTAGAACTCCAGCATTGTTTGCATCTGGTAAATTGTCTTGAAAATTTCTTAAATTGAACTTGATTCTCCGTAATAAATAATCTAAACACATAGTCTAAAGTCTCAAACTCTGACTAGTCATTAGGTTGTTCTCCCCCTCTCTCTAGGTCAAGCCAACACAGAAATCACAAAAACACATTGCAGAGCCTGGATGCCACAGCTCAATAAGATATCAGGAGGAAAATATAGGGCCTGAAAACCCAAAGGCCAACATGTGAACGGTTTTGCTGCGGTTTTGCTGCAAGTATTTCCATATATTAACTTCATGAAGCTACACACAGCGACACAGTAGATCAGTGATTTGCACTGTTGCCTCACAGCAGGATGCTTCTGGTTTGAACCTGCTGGATGACAGCTCCTCTCTTTATGGAGCTGTCATGTTTTCTTTGTTTGGGCGAGTTTCAAGGTTTCGTGTTTCGCTTGTTTATTTGTTAAATCTGTGATGGATCTTGGAGCTGTCCAGTGTGCTCACTAACCTCTCACCTTTGTCTTTGATAATCTCCATAACCCTAGTCTGTCACATGCAGGTGGTGAAGATATACTAATATACTGATATCCATTGACCTTACTTGATGTACAATCCAGCAAGGAAAAAAATCCAAAACCAACATCCAGTTTGCTGGCATCACCTCCGTCTTCTTCACAAGTTGTTCGCTTCACCTTCTGTTGCTTTCCTCTGCCGTGGCATAAGTCATCAATAATGTCTGCCTTCATGTCATGCATTATCTCTGCCTTCAGCAACAAGTTCAAACCCTCAATCCCCTTCACATCTGTAATTGCTACTTCTGGAGATGTAAATGCACCTCTTCTACTTCTTAAGCCTTCATTTGTCATCTTCTACTCACACACAAGCCCTGAATCAGATAATGCATATAGCTTTGCTTTTAAACGGAAATATGCACTTGAAAATTGAATATCAGCAAACCAATAATTAGTCATAATAACCAATGATTGTGAATGCCCAGATGAGACTTGCAGAATCATATATAATGCAGGTCAAGAGATGCTCTGATGTGTTTTTAACTACACGCCAGTCAGGTCTGCTTCTAAGGTGAGTCCAACTAAAAGTTGCTTTATGTCTTAACAAACTGAAAATATTGAAACTGAAATTAAAAATCCTCATTCATTTTCAAATAACATTTTTACTACCAGTTTATGAATAATCTTATTAAGCTACAAAAAAAAAGAAAAAAAAAAAAAGACTGAAGTCACTTCACACTGTGCTTCAGCGTTCCAAATGATTTACAGTTAGATTGAAGATCGATCACGGTTCTTTGTCTGATTTCTGATTACAAGGAAAAATACCAACTGCAGCTACTACATCTGCAATGAAAATGGACCGACTCCTGTCAGTCACTATCCTGCTGCGACTGGTGCTTTTAAATGTGACTGAAAAAGGCTCGCCTGAATAGCTCTAAAAGTACACAAGACTGCCTGTTAATTTTCTGCTATTGTGTGATTTGTTGTGGTGTGTGTGCCTGTGCGCATGTGCTTGAATGCGTGTGTGTGTATGTGTGTATGTGTGTGTGTGTATTGTCACCCATTGCTCTTTTGTTTTTTAGTATTCGCCGAGCTTCATTTGCTTTCTTTCTTGAAAATTCCCCTTGAGATAAAATGCAAATGAGCCGACTTTTTGAAAGGCATCACGTTCCTTGCTCAAAAGTTTACCCATCACCCTGCTGAGCTACTGAGGTCTTTAAGACAAGACTACCAATTTTAGGGTGTTAAAGTCATTAGTATGACAGCTGCTTTCCGTATATGTGAAAGGGCATGAAAGTGTATTTAATGGGGGAAATTCCTTTGGGTTGATGTAGTTGTCTAAAATAAAGAAAAAAGAATATCTTACACAATTCGTACGAGATCAGTTTGAAGCACATTGATTAATTTTGAATAAAAGCCAATATAAGAGATGTCCCTAATGCCTTCATCTCAGCTAAATAAAAGAAAACTAAGGGATTTAGTCATATACTTAACATAATGAGTGACACTGAAAGTTCAAGAAACCTCTGCCTAGACAGTAGGAAATACTTTTTTTATGTTTTTGACATCCCTAACTATGTCAAACATCTTATTCTAAAACCATCCATTCATCTTCTAGACAGCTTAATCAATATCAGGGTGAGGGGACGCTGCAGCCAATCCAGCCAATAAAGGAGTTAAGACAGGGTTAAAAAGTGCACTGGGTGAAATTATAAATGATTCTTCTCAAAAACTACTCAAAGTGTGAATTTCTTCCTAAATATCCAATGTTGTCTTGCACTGTCAACTGTATGCATTTGATTCAATCAATAAAATATCTACCTTCAAAGCATAATTCTTAGACAAATAGAGTTTCCAAAAGTACTCAGATTCTTCATTTTGGTCAAGGTAAAAAATGTTTTAGTGGAAACAAGTAACAGTGCTGATTAAAACTATTAATCATTACCAATAACAGGAATGATAAAATCATTAATAATTAAAACTTTCGATTCAAAAAACGCATTTTCTAAAATCTAAAATACTGGGGTAAATGCAATGGTGATTTTTTTTTTCTAAAAATAGGAAGAAGAAGAAGAAGAAGAAGAAGAAGAAGAAGAAGAAGAAGAAGAAGAAGAAGAAGAAGAAGAAGAAGAAGAAGAAGAAGAAGAAGAAGAAGAAGAAGAAGAAGAAGAAGAAGAAACTTTCTTTTTTTTCACTAATAACTTTGAATGACCTTCATTGACAAGAAAGGAGCCAGTCTTTACGATGCATGGTGACGTAATCAGAAGAATAAATAATCATGTAATCATGTAAAGGGCAAAAATATGACAAGCATGCAAAACCAAAGATTGGAAGAGGGACACAGACCCTGGTTCGGGTAGGGGGGAGGTAGAAGAGAAGTAGAAAGAGAGGTGGGGGGTGAGGATAGAAGAGATGAAAGGATAGAGCGAGGGGTGGGACTTAAAAAATTAATCAAATTAATTTGGGGCTTTGTAATTAATTAATCAAAATTAATCACATTTTAAGTGCATAATAATATTTGCCCTAAAAAGCAACACTTCTCATATGTAAATAGATTTTAGTGGATTAATGAATCAAAAAATAAACAAAGACAAAAATACAGTCAACTCAAACAGTTTTAATGTCACAACTTTGAAAAAAGAAATTACAAAATATCCCTGTCCAAAATCAAACAAATCTAAGTAAAAGTGGCATTTTAATTACATTATGTATTTTTTCATAACAGTGTTGGCTTTAGGCCGATTCGTATTCCATAAGAACAAGAAGAAAATTCAGCACTACAGAGTCCTGCTGAACAAAATGACGTCATTTCCTTCGTCCAGTTCCTTCTGGCCAGTTAAATTTGGATCGGCTGTGCCGACCGTCCTGGTCAAACCATGTGGGAGCCGCACTGCCGAAACTTCGGCACTGACGTGTGCTACTTATGTTCCAGCTCACTAATGACTATCAGTCATATTTTAATCATGTTTAATATGTAATGTTGCTACTGTATGAGACCCGCAACTCGGAAGGCGGACGTCCGACATTTTAACGAGCACCTGAACACATCAGTCAAAGCCGTGCGGGGGTAGGGGGAGGTGGAGAGAGAGAGGTAGAGAGAAAGGCGGGGGAGCAGGAGGGATTAAAGTGTCATAAAACAGCCCTAACTGTAAGCTTTAGTAAATAGAAAAGTCTTGAGTCTGGCCTTAAATGTAGAGACTGTGTCAACCTCCCAAACTGAAACTGGGAGCTGGTTCCACATCAGGGGAGCCTGAATGCAGAAAGTCTTGCCTCCCATTCAACTTTTATAGGGGGCGATGGAACTTTGTGTAGAGCGAAGTAAGGCTGCAGTTCCATCTACATCCAAGTCAACCTGAGTAGGACTAATGGTATGGCAGCAGTTTTCGAATGGATCCATGGATGGAGTTGAAGTCAATATTGATTGAATTACTTCCCTAAACTTGACTACAGCATTGTCAGATAGATATCTCTTATGTTTTACTTTAATTCCAGGGGTTAAAAAGCCAGTTATAGTAAATTCGAATGATATTAGGAAGTGATCTGATAGCCTAGGGTTGTGGGGAAAAAACAATAATTGATCAATGCCGCTGCCATAAGTGAGGACAAGATCAAAGGTGTGAATAAAATAATGAGTGGGTTCATTAATTTTTTGTGAAAATCCAATTGTTTCCAGTAAATAACTAAATGCTATATTAAGGCTATCATTAACATCTGCATGAATGTTAAAGTCACCCACTATAATGATTTTGTCTGAGGTCAGTACTAAAGTAGAGAGAAAGTTCGAGAATTCAGAGAGAAATTCAGAGAATGGTCCAGGAGGATGATACACTACATCAAATAAAACTGGCCGCTGTGTTTTCCGGTTAGAAAGCATAAGATTCAGTGTGAGGCATTAAAAGAATTTCTGGTTAGTTTTAGTTCTGGAATTAATAAGAAGACAAGAGTTGTAAATAGATGCTACTTCTCCTCCTCGTCTGGTTTCTTGAGCGATATGATAGTTAACATGAGTGTTGGGAGTTGCTTCATTTAGGCTGAGATATTCATCTATTTTTAACCAGGCGTCAGTGAATAAATGTAATTTGAGGTTTATTATCAAATCACCTACAAGTAAAGATTGTGAATGAATATTTAACAATCCACATTTGACTGTAGTTGGGTTTTGCTTGCACTTACCTGTGGAGGCCGTTTTGATTTTTATCAAATTTTTACAATTATTCCTCTCCTGTGGAATTCGTCTTATAAATGGTTGTGGAACAGATACAATCTCCACATGATGTGTCGGATTTTTGTTGTTAGTGTGAGGAGGCAGCAGGAAGAGAATTTTGTTTTGAGGGCACAGATTATGACAGTGATATTGCCAGAAATGGGAAGCCATTATCAGAAAGCAGTGGCCGAGGAGGACAGTAGGGGGTGCTGGTGCTGTCAACAGCAGCCTAAGAAGTCCACGAGGAAGGACATTCGGGGGCGTGTCCTTGGAATGTAAACAGTCAGTCTCAAGAGAACTTGTGAACCACGTGCATAATAATGGCAGCTGATTTATGATTACCAAGGATGCGAGGATGAAGTCCGTCAGGACGAGCGGTTCCAGAACAAGTTAAAGTTACCAACAAAACCTATATTGTGGTTTATGCAAGCAGAAGTAAGATATGTGTTCAGGCTTAAAATTCTGCTTAAAGGCTCCAAGCCTCGGCCAAGTGTGGGAATGGGACCAGAGATAAAAACAGACTTTCCACAGCTACTTATAAACTTTAAAAGCTCATTAAAGTCCTTCTTAGTCACCTCCAAATGCCAACGGGCCTTATTATTAGAACCTACATGGACTACAACTCGGTGGATTGAGAGGGGGAGTGAGCGGAATAGCTCCGGGAGCTTACCGAGAATCACAGTGACGGTGGCACCAGGGAGAGAGTGTGTGATCGCATTGAAGGACCGAATGTTTCTGGTGATGGAGTCTCCTATTATTAATGTTGTTGGAGAGAAGAAAGGATGGGGAGAAGGTGGTGGATGAGGATGAGGAGATGACCGGGCGGGTCTGGTTCTGTGGTGAGGCTGTCGCGGCGACGGGAACTGAGTGGGGCTGCAGGCTGCTGGAACTTCGTGCAGGATGAAGCCATGAGCAGCGGAGGTTTTCCAACGGGAAAAGGGTCGTTGGTCTGACTTTCCAGAGGAGTGGGAGACCGATCTAGCAGTTTTGTCATCCGATGATGAAGAAGTTGTGGCTGTTGGGGGCGCAGGTAGATCCAGGTGAGGAGCTGTAGACGGAGGGGAATTTCGGTGAAAAGCTGCTGGTGCCGCAGGAGGAGGATCCTCGCCTGGTTGGACTGAGACATCATTAGCCAGCCGAGGGTAGTAGTTGGACACGCTGAGTACAAGAGGTGAAGCCGCCGAGCCTGAGCGTCTTCCACAACCTAACACTTCCAACTATAGCAACTGATGGCTGAGGGTCGAGCTGGAGGAAGAGTGTGGACTAGTGTCAGGATCCCAGGCAACCGTGACCTGAAGGTCTTGAATGGTATCGTTGAGCGAGACAAGCTACTTTGACTGGCTCGCGGCTACCTCCATGACGCCTGACAAGATGGCCTCCTTCTTTCCCAGTTCTTCGGAGAGCCGTCATGATGGTTTTATTAGCCTTTTGGAGTAAGGCATAATCCTCAGAAGGCATGATTTGATCGATGGTTCTGTGGTAGATTGCGCAGCAGGGCAAGCGTGGCGTGACATATTATGAGTAGTTGTAGTCAATGTGGTTGTAGTAATAATTTAAGCCTGGGATTTTCAAAACTTGTGGTGAGGGTCAGGTGAGGGACAACAGGCTTGTTAATGCTATATATACTATTTATAGTTATCACACTGATCCAAGCACTTTCCAACCGTTGTTAGACCAAATAAACCTGAGCAGCTCTGTCCAGATACCAACATGACCTTCAAGCAGGTATACAAATTTAACAAAGGAGCAACGACAAATACAGAAGTACATGATGACAGTTGAACAAATGATTCCAGAAACCCCACAGAGAAGGCCCCAGCCACCACGCCCTGAAATCAAAGACCAAAGGAGAGCCTAGTCGTGACCAAAACAAAGGGAGCACCAGTAACATCATACTTTTTCATGCGTACATAGAATGACGTTGACAGTCCTCTGAACCTCAGTTCAGCTGCCTCGTGGATTTCACTGCAGACATCAGAAATCCTTGAAACTTCAAAAAACTTACATTATTGGTCCTGCAAGTACTTCATTTTTCAGGTCAAACACAAACATTTCAGAGATTTCAGCTCAGGAATTACAGGTATATGATTACAAGCACAGGAAGGCAGTGGAAAATGATTTTGTATTTCTATAAATCCAATATCTCAATGTGGCTCATCAAACCTGAGGTTTTAGTTTTCTTTTCTTTCTAGGAGCCAGAGATTATGATTCCAAATAAAATGTTAAACATGTTAGCAATCTGATAAAAAATGATTCATTACCCAATTATATTTGAATTGTTTTTAGATGCATGTGTATTTGTAGTTTTGTGGTTCATCTCCAAAGTTACATTTTACAACCACAACTTATTATGAATGCTGTAATTCCAATTTCATCGGCTGTTTTCACTGTATATAACTTTAGGTCTGAATTGCTGAAGTCAATGTTTAATGGTTGTGTTAGATTGAGCCTAATTCTCTCATCTTCTCCTTATTGTCACCTGTGACCACTCACCAGCATTGTCCACCTTGCCTCAGAAGGCGCCCACTAAAACCATCCTTCACTCAGGCACTGAGAGCTACATCATGGAGTCGATTCTTGGCGAAGGAACCTATGGTACAGTCCTTAAGTGCCAGAGGTTAAGTGATTCCAAAACTGTCGCAATCAAGATTATTGGATCTCTCCACATTGAAGCCTTTGAACAAGAAATACAAAATACAAGAATTTTATTTCTACCCCTTGATTAACTGAATCAATTCAAAATCACAGCTGGAAATATGAACCCACATGATGGAGTCATTGTGTGTTCATCTTGTGTTCTCAGCGTTTGATGCTGGATGAGGTGCAGCAGCTTTACCAAGACATGTGTAACCTGGTTCAATGGCACGGAGCCTTTAAAACACCAGGTTAAGCCGCTCTGGAGTCGGAGTGTCTGGACAAAAGTCTGATGGACTTCATGAAAGAGAGAGACTTCCAACCTCTCACACTGGAGAACATCAGCATCATCCTCGATCAGGTTTTGTTAACATTCATTTGTCTCCACATTAATAAACTGGATCAAAGGCAATATTGAGGAAATATTAGTCACATTTTAAATTAGAACTGGCACTGGGTAGCGTGCCTACCTTCACCAAGGAATCAAGTTAGCATTGCTAGCATGATAGCTGTTAGCTTGTATCGATGCTAACTAGGTAGGTCAAGTAGCTACACATCACAGTGTGAAACGCTGAGCAGGGAGCAACTCCATGGCATCAGACACTGATCTCCTTTGATTGACAAATCATCCCTAAAAAGTTCCTGCAATTTGTGTGTGTACTTCAACATCATTGGTCACCCAACTTTCGTTGGCGAAGGTAATCATTATGACCCAACCTGTTTTCAGGTTGCATCAACACTTGTTCAGCTGGAGAGTCTGAACATCATTCACGCTGACTTGAAGCCAGCTCATTTAATGTTGGTGGACCAGGGACTGGAGCCATTCCGAGTCAAAGTGATCGACTTTGGTATGGCAAATATATTGTCACCTGCAAGTCAAGGCATGTACATTCAGACTCTTCCGTACAGGTGAATTACTGCTCTATCAGTGGTGAACTAATCACATGGATATGAACATGAACTTACAGACCTCTATGAGGTTTTCATGGAGTCGTTGAAGTTGTTGTGATTCTGATGGTGAGTAAATTGGATGTCAGGTCAAAAATGGGGAGATGGTGTTGGGAGATGTGCAAGCAGCTAATATATTATTGGTTGTTTGATTATCATCAGAGCTCCTGAAGTCTTGCTGGGCCTCCCCTACTCCACAGCTGTGGTCCCTGGGCTGCATTGCAGCATTTATATACCAGAGAGCATTGCTGTATCCCGGCTGCAGCTCATACGAAATGGTAATTTTGACCAACTTAGCGCCATCCTCATGACATTTTTAACTTATTATTGTAAATAGTATATGAGAAGACACAAAAAACAATGTGAACTTCTCATGTAATGTTCTGCTGTATTTCCAGATGCGATACATTGTAGAGACGCAGGGATAGCCAGCAAACACACAGCTGAACCAGTGAATGCTTACAGACTGGTATTTCAACAGGAACAGCAGTTCTAACTGCTGAAGGCTGAAGGTATGTCACATTTAAAGCCCAGCATGATATTATCTCTGTCTATTTCTGACTTTGCATAAATTGCTTTGTTTGGTCTGTTTGCTGTCTGTTCCGACCCTCAAGAGTACTCGGGAAGGAAGAAGGTGAGTTCCAGGACAAGAGGAATAACCTGTTAACCTCGCTGGATGATTTGTTGCATGTAAGTTGATTTTTTTTTTTGTTTTACTGTAAAACCTTGATCGTGACATTATCTATCACTGAAGACACAACCTGACCTTCAGTGTTGTTGCTTCACAATCCAGCTCAGACCCACCCACCCGAGCACCTCGACAGAGGCCTCCAGGGAGAAGTTGAGGGATGTCGAGAATTTCATTGACTTGCTGAAGGGGATGCCGCAGCTTGGCCATGCTCATCGTTTGACCCCATGTCAGGTGTTGGAGCATCCTTTTATGATGATGCAAACTCCCAGTGCCTCATAAGTAAATACTGCCACTGTAAAGCAGTTAGCGTTTTCAATAACTTGAATAAATTCAAGTGACTGTTTACATTTACATGGAAAATGAATGTGGCTATAATAGGAGTACTTTATCTTTTAGTGCCACATCGACCTTGAGGAAGAAAAGGTCTGCTCTCAGTCACCTCAGCCCTGCCAGCAAAGGGGAAAGCACCCGATGACTAGAGTACACCTGTGCCCAACAGAAAGAGGAGGGCACCTGAGGACAAAAATGTGCCTGTGCCCAAAAGCACAAGGTCATGTACCTCGGCACAGTCATCTACCTACTCCAAGAAATTGACATCCTCCCAAAAAAGAAAGATTAATGAAGATTTTGACGGACATCAAAGATCCCACAAGAGGTCCAGAAGGGACAAAGAATTTAAAAAATATAAATAAAAAAATCCTCATTTGCATGATTGTCTCTTTTTATATATTCTGTTTGTTTCTTTTTTGTACAGTGTATGTGTGTGTATATCTATATCTATATCTATATATATATATATATCTATATCTATATATATATATATATATATATTAGTGCTGTCAATCGATTTAAAATATTTTAACTAATTAATTGCACAATTTCTGTGATTAATTGCAATTAATTGCATCGTTTTTCTACTGAAGACTGAAG
>OMNM01039342.1:4135-23975 GCA_900302745.1 Parablennius parvicornis | reverse complement strand
TGCGGAGGCGGACATTAGCTACGTCACATGATGGCAAGACAGGGTAACCATGGAAACACACCTGCCAAGCTGAGGCTGCAGGATGTCGAGGACTCCTTCCAGGATGTCCTCCCCAGTGAGGAAGTGGGTGGAGTCTCTCCAGCTGCCCGCCCTCAGCAACTCTTTCTGCAGGCATCGTGCGGCGGTTCTGGAGGTGGGTGTCGTCCACGACTCGTCCTGAATGTAGATTTTAACATTCTGTGGATGAACGCTGGAAGAACTTTCCTCATTTTTTTTCTACCCAACTCACCTGGAAATGAGTGACAGCAAACACACAGATGGGTGGAGCCATAGCCCGAAGAAGCCCCTCTCCTTCCCGTCCACCATGCCTTCTCAGAGCTCCTAGCAGCACCGTTAGGGCGGTGCTAACAGCAGCTGCTCGCAATGGGATGTCCTGATAGGCAGTTGCGCTCAGGGACCCGCCCCCCTCCTCACAGAGCGGTAGGTCGGCACAGCCAATCAGAGCACAGATCACCGAGCGATACGCCACCTGAAGCGCCGCACCCCCACCCCCCTCACTGACTGGAGAGAAGAGCCAATCAGGATCTGCCTCCTGAAAGAGCTGCTCCACTCCACCAATCACAGAGCAGCTTTCAAAGTGCTGCTCTGCCAAGCCAATCAGCTTCTTCCGCAGTTGAGACAGAAGTTCTGTGATAGGTGGGAGAGGATGAGGGGGGCGGGGTGTGTCTGAGGGGGTGTAACCAAGCTGCAGGTCCTGAAGTAAAGATGAGATGTCCATCTGAAGACAGACACAAAAACAAGGGTTAGGACATAGCCACAGCAACACTCATTTGCATTCTGCTGTAACCCGTGGTTACAGGCCAATGCAGAGTCATGATGGGTCCAGTGACACTCCCATGTCAAGCTCTGTGTCGCTTTAAGATTACAGACAGACAGTCTACAACTTTCTAATGGTGACTTTACTCTTAATATAAATTATTAATTTCATTTTTGACCACGAAGCTTCAAGGAAGCAGCGTTGGACCATCGACCACGGCAGTGGAGAGCGCGAGGCGTAAAGGGAAACGCTGCAGCTCCGTCAGCAGTCAGAAAGGTTTGTATAGAAAATGTCTGAAGTAGGTTATATATTTAATAGTGAGATGTTATATCTGAGAGACCTGCTGGGTTTATACCTGACTAAGGACACAGGTCAGATAGTGGAGCCCAGAGTTCATAATAAACATGGTGATACCACATTTAGTCATTGTGCTGCAAAGAAGTGGAATAAACTGCCATGAAGAGCTGAAGTCAGCATCCAATGTGAAATTTTTTAAATAAAAGTTGAAGGCACCGTTTTTCTCTACTGCCTATGATTGAGAGGGAGATTTTTGGTTATGTTGTTGATGTAATGAGTTTCTTGATTTGAAATTTTTAAACCGATAATTGTTTTTAATGCCTTTTTAAATGTTTTGGCTAGAGATTTTAATATTTAAGATGTTGAATGTTTTCCTTTTCACTTTTTGATCATGTAAAGCACATCCAGTTGCCTTGTGTATATAATTCACTATACAAATAAATTTGCCTTGCCTTAATCTATATGTATTGAGTAGCTTTTGGTTAAACTGGTGATGTGTTGGTCATAAGATACTTTATTATGGCCGTTCTGAATAACTAAATCCAAACATGAGTTCATCAAATGAAAGCTGAATTTGGAGACTTCCCATTAGCATTGCACATATGATCACATTATTTCTATACTGATAAATTTATAAAGTCTTCCATTTCCACCAATCGGACATTATGATTTATGTCTAATCGGCACAGCCACTAAGAAGTTTGCTCAAGTTCATACAGAAACTCGTGCTTTAAGTTGCCGAGAGGATAAACTTTGTTGACCCGACTTGATCAGTTCATCAAGCCACAGTGGATCTGAGGAGTTTCAGGGTCAAAGATCATCCCAATGATGAAAATGCTTCACCACTCGTTCTTACTCCTGTAGTTCCATTACATTTATATTTAATCTATATATAGTTTATTTCTCTTGTGTGCCAGTATCCTGACAGTCTTTATGTATTGTTGTGAGGACCTGTGGGATCAATAGACGGATCTCGTGAGATCTTACTCACTTGAGCGCAACCTTTCAATTGCATAAAATGTTTTTTCCCCAACACAAATAGAATGTATGTATAAGAAAACCTATCCTGCCTAAAAGACCAGTACATAAATAACTACATTCACATGTTCTGCTAAGTGTTCACATTAATTGACAGCACATGTTAAATATAACAGATATTTTAAACTTGGATGGAGAAACAAAACACTATAAAGTAAATAGCGTTTAAATAGGTCAGTGAGCATCTGCAGTGCTGTGTCGGGTCCAGCAGGTGTCAGTGTAGAGCCACACAGACTGAATCCGACATCAATACAATATCAATGCCGTTCGGAAATTAAACTTCACGCTCAACGAGCCCATCAGTACCGCTGCCTCTGCTGTGTCATGTTACAGAACAGTGACTCACCGCTCGTGTCCTCGAGCCTCTTTGACGTTTGTTTTTCTCTCAGAACGTCTCGCGGGGGAGCTGTACCATACGGTACGCTGCTAACAAGAGTCCGACCGGGAACAAACGCTGCACGGGAACTTTCCTGCTTATGGCTACATAATTCAGTCGGTCTTTGCGTTTCTTTCTTTGTGGGTGGTCCTGGGTGTCTCCGTGAGCCCGCGGGGCTGTAGCCTCTTTGTCGTTTGTTCTTTTTCTCGGTTCGTCTCGCGGGGAACGGCACCGCTCAGTCCGACTGGGAACAAAACCTGTAAGGGAAAGTTCCGCACTTCCGGTTGCACAATGACGACGCTCAGAGCGTTTCTTTCTCTGTGCAAGCACCCGGTCTTCTCTGAGCGCGCGGACACATTGCGGGATAAGGTCTGTGGTCCGAGTCACTCCAAACGTGGTGATGTGTGAAACTCTGCTTTTTGTTTTGGTGTACAGGGCAAATCAGCTTCCAGTGACGTCACTATGTGTTGCATATTTCCCGTCATGCATCTGAAGAACTCAAACAGAACTCGGGGCAGCAGGACCAGTACCGGGCCGAGTTTCACTGGACCCTCAGAGCTATGTGTTCCAGTCCGAGTGGTCTATCAGGACCAGGTTTCGTCTGGACCGGTCTGGTTCAGTCCCACCATGAGTCTGATGGGTCTGTCCTTCTACACACATAAATACGCCCCCGCCCCCTTGGCCTGTCGTGCGACTTCGGTCGTGCATATACTAAAATTGGAACGATACAGAGAAGATTAGCATGGCCCCTGCGCAAGGATGACACGCAAATTCGTGAAGCGTTCCTCATTTTAACTTTTCCTCATTTTAACTGCAACTACAAAACGTAGATTTTATTCATCAAATACCCCGTTTTTCATTGATCCGAGTGGAAACAGCGCCGCCAAGTCTCAGGTGGGAAGAGGAACTGCAGTATGGGGAGCCTCATCACAAACTCAATCTGATGGTTTAAAATACATTTCTTGGATAAATTGATGTTTCCATGTATAACTGCTCCAGTAAATACATCAGGAATCTCCTGCTAGATGGAACTGCAGCAACTTTCTTCTGGACCTCACTATATCAGGAAACTGGGTGAGAGATCATGCGGTTGATTGGGGATCAGTTTTGTCTTAATAATAAAGTTAAAGAGGTATGTTATAAAATTCTACGCACACTCTACCCAGTAAAGAAACTTGAGAGATTCAGACTGAAAAATTCTCCCATTCCTTGAAAACCAACTCAAGTTTGGTTCGATTTCTACTGTTGGCAAGTGTGTGCTTTTGTTTTTTTAATGTAATGGTTATTTTATAATATTTGTATTCGCCTAGCATTTTTTAATATTGTTTATATAATTGTTAATGAAAATATTTTTTTAAAAAGGAGCAAAACATGTTTTTCACCAAATTTACTGCAACAATTTTATCTCAGGTACTTGTGTTTTTAATCATTGACCCTGTGTTGAAATGTTCTTGTGCAGTGCATCTCTGATGTAAATTGTCAGAATGACAATAAAGTTATCAATTGGTCAATTGTATGAAAACTGAGCATGTACATTTTTTTTTTAATTTGAGATTTTGTAAGACAGGGTTTGTGCTCCTGGAATGAAGTTGTGAATGTAGCGGTGTGTACAGGATTATTTTCTCCCCAAAAACTCACAAGTTACAAAAGTAGCATTTCAGTAGTGATAAGATCCATAACAGCTGAATCATATGATTTTTAACAAGGTAGCAATTAATTCTGTATTAACTAACACCTGTAAGAACTGAACTGAGCTCGTCAACACATGAGCCCTTTATTATTTCAATGTTTGAAGTTATATTCGCGTGATAAGTCAGTAACCAGATTTTTAGTGTCGTTAATGTGGTTCTGTCTGTGCAGCAGCGTCTATAACTGATGATTATGATAGGACAGGAATTTATCTCCTTACCTTGCTGTTATTTCTGCACTAGGAAAGCGCCGTCTTTTTATCGCAATCTTTGGTGAGCCTCTCCCTGAACCTGCGGCCAACCTGAGAAGGCCGTTTGTTGACCGTAGCCTTTAGCAAGCTGCTGTAGCCAACTCGCCTGTGCAGACGACTTGAAGGTCTTCAGCCTGGTCCTTATTCCAGCGAGCCAAGTAATCTGGCAGGTAGTCTTGGAAATGCACATCTCTGGCCACCATTCCTTCAATGACCATACGTACAGCTTGTGTCACAGCCAGTGTGTCAGGTAAAGCTTTGCTACCTCATAGCATGCAAATGTTTATGTAGTATCCACATCTACAAAATGTCACTGTCCTATCGGATGATAGATTGCAGCACATGTATATTTACAAAGCTAAGCACAATTATAGAGGACATTACTAACATTAATGCTAAAATAAAGTAGCTGCAATTAATCTTTAATTACCTGGAATGAAGTGGTTTACATGAAGGTGGAAAGACGGACCCCTGAACACAGGAAAAGGTGGGCGGTTCCACTCCACCCTTGTTGGTGGTGCCAGTCTGTAGCTTTGGGGTACTGGATGCTTCTGGCTCCTCCGTTCCCATTCTGTCAGGATGGAGCCGAGGGCTCCCCATGGCGTCTTTACCTCCTCCAGCCAGGGAGTCGGCTATGAGGGCATTCAAGGCTGTAGGAGCTTTTTTGTGTTTCATATGGTTTGTTTTTTTTTCTGTGGTCTTGTGTGTGCTCCCGTTTACTGGTCACCTGTGCAGGTTTTATGTTTGCCCATCAGGTGGAGCCAGGTGCAAGGTAGAGGTTATAAAGCCACCAGGTAATCTATAGCAGGTGTGCAGGACTGGGAGAGCAATTAAATTTCCAGACTGTGTCAAGGAGAGCGACATTCCACCCTCCTCCAGCTCCCCTCAACAGTCAAGTGCCAAAGGTGAAGAAGCACTTCACACATCAGCTGCTGTTGAAGGAAGTCCGTCTCAACTGCCCCAACAATGGATGTCACAGTCGGCAGATGGCCTTATCGGGCATCTACAACAACGTTCGGTGTGTCATCGACCTAGATGACATCTACTATGTTGGTTGTGAGCGGTTCACAGGTTCCATGGATGGTCCCATCATGGAAAAACTTGACACACCCCATCAATGTCAGTTTCCAGTGCTGCTGACCCTCCAGTGAGTACAGGGAAAATGCCAAGACGCATTCAATACACCTGAGTCAGTCCATCCACAAAGGGTGGGGCAGGTCTGCCTGATCAACAAGTTACTAACTTTTACTTTATCAAACTCAGACTGTGCAACGAGTTTCCTTCTGCCAAGAGGGTTGGCACTTGTATTGCTGGACTCTAGTGACTCGTGCCTACAGACAGTGACTATGGTCAGGGACTGTCCCACAGTCAACAGGCACAATTCACTCAAGCTCCTCAACAACCACATGCTCATTGGGTGGTACAACAGGAGGGAGCAGTCCAGTCTTCCTGCACTGGAGGGAACATTGCCAGCAGCCAGAGAACCTGTACTGCCAGTTCCTCAGCCTGCAGCTGAGACACACACCTTTCCTCAGCCAGAGGACACGGCAGGCCAGCTGAAGAACCTGGCCCAATATCTCCAAAGACACAGAATGAAAGGTTTCATACTCTTCAATCTTCACCATTAGTATCAGGGATCAACAAACACCGCTGTCTGCTAATCAAGTGAAGAAGATCGTCTCTTTGTGGAAGAACATGGAGGACTATAACAAGCAGCCTTTTCAGCTTGGCTGCAATCAATATTGTATACATCTTTTTTTCCTGTATTTCCATGTATATATGCATATTTACTCAACTTTGTTTTCTGTGGGAGAAGTAGTGCATCAGTTTGCCGACTACGCCAGATATATTCACCTGCTCACTTTTTTCTACATGATTAGTTGTAAAAGTTACTGTAGTTACTTTTAACCAAAAAGTCACAGAGAGGCTGAAGTTGGGATTACGCACACCACTTGTGTTCATTTTGATTGTCAGGCAGGACAAAACGTCGGTCCGTCAGTCTGGACTCTTTCCACCTGCATCTAAACCGCTTCATTCCAGATAATAAAATGGTATTAATGTCCAAGATAATTCTGGCTGTGACACACGCTATACATATTGTCATTGAAGGAATGGTGGCGAGCAAAAGTCACCGAGAGGCTGAAGTTGGGATTACGCACCACTGCCTCAATCTACAGAAACACACCACTTCTGTTCTTTCTAATGTCGGGGTTTATTTTGATTGTCAGGCAGACAGGCAGGACAAAAGGTCGCTTTCTAAATAAAGTGGCTTTAATTGTTTTAGGGCTAGTACAAACATACGCTGATATGGTTAACTCACCCGCTCTATTTCTCTGCTGCACAGGTGAATATTAACCCATTCAATCAACCCACACCTTCAACAGCCACGTTACAACCCACAAGTGATGTCATCAAAAAAAAAAACATTACAGTATACAGGTCCTACAGTTAAATGCTTTTAAACATGTAATTTTTATGCATGTGGTGTAATATTATACATTTTAATTATATGCATTTTTCCCCCTTACTGTTAATTACTAACTTCCTGGTGTTAAACTGTTAAAATTACAACTGCCCTGGCAATGTTAGAATGCAAATATTGTATACATCTTTTTTCCTTGTATATATGCATGTATATTTAGCCAATATATCCATGGTCTATTCTCTTGTGTGCAACTACCCAGACCATCTTGAGTATTAGTGAAATGTTGAGCTAAGACTTAAAAAGAAAAAAATAGAAAGTGCCCATGAATAACACCCAATGTTACTTTTCCATCGTCATATATGCATTTTTATTTCTATACTGGACAGAAATTAATCTGAAATACCTGAAAAAATATATTCTTGTAATACTTGAGAATCCTAAAAACTGAATGAGACAATGGCAACTATTCAAATTTGCATTTCAATGTTTGTTTTGTTGTTGCAGATGGAGCCAAAGTCCAAGACACCTGGAGTCAAGGTAATCTAGGCCAGCTGAGGCTGCTACTGCTTACAAAAGCCTGCATTTAGTTTCACAGAAGCTCGTCCTGAGGAAGAGGTGATTAAAAAAAAGCCAGCGCAGCAGTGGAGCGTCTCAGAGGTGACCCAACAATCACCTGCATGTCATTGGGACAATACACTGTTCAGTTTGGCTGTTTTCAGGGTATCACCTTCAAGTTGTTCCTGAAAAATGCCCTGGGCTCTGCTGCATACATCGCCTATGATATTAAAAAAAAAAAAAAAAAAAGAAGTCGCTTGGTGCTGCACCCAATCTCCTTCAACAAGTTCAGGCTGAAGGTAAAGAGGTGTGCAATGTTGAGCTTGGATGATATCGATTACAAATTTGCATTAAGGGGTTGTCCTGTATTTCATTTAACTTTCATTTCAATTGTTAGGTTGAAGTAGTATGACGAAACCAATTGTGGGGTGATGTTGCAAGAGTACCTGTTGAGTTTTTCTGAGGGCAAGGAAGCCTGGAGGAATGAAGAGGAGAGGCCTCCTACAAAATGTCCACAGCCCGAGGAACCAAATACAGGCTTTGGGGGCAAACTGGACAACACTGCATCACAGACTAGGCAATAGATATCTTATATTTAATCACAGTCATTGATTATATATGCATGCGTATTTGTTTAGTTTGTGAAATTTAAACTTGTAGTTTACATTAAACTTGTGAATTTGCTTTGGCATCATGCGATTTTGGATTCTGTTTTTTTTTTTCTTTCCATCTATTCTCTTTTGAGTGTTTACTTTATGCCGTTGTACCACTGCAAATTTCTCCACCTGCGAGATGAAAAAAGAATCTTTATTCATGTGGACAGTCTATGTTCTACCCTCCTCCAGCTCCTCCCAGTCAGTCGCCAAAGCACTTCTCACACCAGCTGCTGCTGTTACTCTGGATGTCCGTGAAGCTTTGCAAAGTCGGTCTCAAATACCCCAACAATGGATGTCACGGTCGGCAGCTGGCCTCTACATCTACAACAAGGTTTGGAGCGTCATCGACCTAGACTAAATCTACTACGTCAACGTTCAAAGGTTCCATGGCTGGTCTGAGCCCATCATGGAACAACTTGACATTCCCCACTGGTGTCAGTTTCCAGTGCTGCTGACCCTCCAGTGAGTACAGGGATAATGCCAAGACACATTCAAAACACCTCTCTGAGTGAGTCCATCCACAAAGGGTGGGACAGGTCTGCCTGATCAACAAGTCACTAACCTCCTTTACTTGTTCCTTCATAGCAAAGTCTGCAGAGTCATCAGACTTAAGAGACAGAGGACATTAGGCAACATTGAACAGGTGTGCTCAGTACCCATCAGAGATAACTACAGAAAAGCTGTTGCTGCTGGCCTCATTCTCCTCCAAGTCGCCCCATGCTGCCGATATACAAGTGGTGGCTGACGGCCTACTGTCAGGACGTAAGCCGACTGCCAGATATCACGGCGGCCATCACCTGGATGTTTGGCAGCATCCTCAAATTAGATTCCACCAAGAAGGTAATAAAATGTTGGAATTTTTTTAAATCTCCAGTGCAATACACATAGTATATTTAAGTGGGATGGGGCTGTACTTTATAACTGGTAGTGACGTGACGTTTATTGATTTGAATGGTGCAAATGTCAAGAAAAGTTCTCAATACAATGTTATGTGTAGCGATTGCCAAGAAGCTCACAGAGCGAACGGCTGGATGGTCCGCCGATGTGGGAAATGAGTACGGCCAGGTTCTGACCAGTGTACTCACTGCCAGGGAGGGCGAAGGACATGATCCTGGGATTGGTGTCCCGCTACAAAACGGCTGGGGTGAAGCCTCCAGACCTGATGTATGTGGACCGGTACTGTTCTGGACAGTGTCCTTCGGATGTCGTCCAAGGACTGGCCGGACCGCATCATCCAACTGGACACATGGCACTTCATGCGGCATCTTGTCTCGTGCGTCACCACTGAGTCTCATGCCCTCTATGCCACCTTCAGGGGACACATGGCGAAATCTATCTCATAATCTGTCCACCTGAAGAAAACAACCAGAATATAAAATCACAAAGTGCCAAAGCAAATTCTACAAATAGAAATTCAATAGTTTAGGAATGATGCTCCAGTAAATACACCTGGGATCTCCTGCTAAATGGAACTGCAGCCTCAGCAACATTTTGGACCTCACTATACCAGGAAACCTAACATGTGGATGATTGGGGATCAATTTAGTCTTAATTATACAGTTGAAAAGGTAGGTTATAAAATACTACAAGTATACCCAGTAAAGAAACTTCAGAGATTTAGACTGGATATTCTCCTGTTCCTTCTGTGGAAGGGAAACAAACCAATTAGTTTGATCAAAGTACCAATGCTCCAATACTCTGGGTGGATATACAGAATTATATTAACAGAACTACTGGATGTGCTGTGCAACCTAAAGAAAATGATATTTTTATTTGTGGCCATGACCAAGAAGAAAAAAAAACAACCTTTTTTTGGTTCAACTTTTATTTCTAGGTAAATTCCATATCCACAAACAGAAAAGATCACACTCCAAATAACTCTGAATACTTTGGAAATAGAACCTCAATCCTTGGCCTTCAACAAAAAAAAGAGGCAATGAAAAACTTTGCCTTTTGTTTTTAAATGGTTATGTTATCGTTTCCCCCTGGCATGGCCAATACTGTTTATATAACCAACATTTAAAAAAAAAAAAAAAAAAGAGCACAAACATTTTTCATCAAATTTACTACCACAATTGTAGGAAAACTGAGCATGTAGATTTTATAATACAGGCTGTGTGCTCCTGGAATGAAGAAGCTGTGAATGTGGTGTTGTGTTTGTGGAGAGAAAATAATCCTACAAGCACACAACTCATGGTAGACAACTACAAACTCCACTTTTACAAGAGTTCAAACCTTTTCCAACATTAATCTGTATCAGCCGCTAAAGTCACAAAAAAAAAACCCAAATCTAATTAATTGGTTCTCAGATGAAAACAAATAATTTCTGTAGATTTCATGCAATGTGGGCAAGAAGTTTGAAAAAAAGTTGCTAAAAAAATACATAAACCAATAAATAATTAAAGACCTTCCGGCCCGACTTCCGTCGTCGAAGTTATTAAACATTAATTGACTCGGAGTTGTGGCTTCCTGTTTCATCGCAGACACAAACTTCAGAGAAGCGACATTAAAGTAGAACGCTTACCTTTATCTTCTGTCTGTTTCTTTTCTCGTTCTGTCCTCCTTCATCCACCTTTCACCTTCAATCTTTCGCTCACGTGGAGCTCATCTCCAGTAATGGCGGTCAGCCGCTCCGATGAAGACCATGCAGGAGCCGCTGTTGCCAGGTTAGACTGGTTTGCCCCCAATTAAGCGTTTTATAGCCAGGTTGAGCTGGAAAAGTGGGCTTGGCCGATGACGTCACCGACGTAGAGCTCTACATAGTAGATGACAGCAAAACATGAGTAAAAGTACAGATACTTTGTTTGAAATCTACTTCAGTAAAAGTGAAAGTAGCCCATAAAATAATTACATGAGTAAAAGTCAAAAAGTATCTTATATGCAATGTACTTAAATATCAAAAGCAAAAGTACAAAGACACAAAACAGGTTTTTGTCTTTCTCTCTATCAGAGATGGGAGAAGTTCTTTAGTCCAGCTCCAGGATGGTGTTCAGCACGTTGTTGGCTGGTCAGCGGAGAACTGGAGGTGTTTTCTGGCAAGACTGCGTCTTAGGTATATAGAAAAATGACCAATAGGGTTGTTTCCCTTCGCCAACGAAGGTTGGAGCAAATGTTATGTTTTTGTTCATGTGAATTTATTTATGGGTTTGTATGTATTTTAACAAGAAAACTCTTGTCCCAAATTGCCCGAACGGTTCATGGATTCAAGGTTAGTTTATCTGTACCTGTAGGTAGACTTGTTTTACAGATTTTGTGATCATTTGTCACGTCATAACAAACGAAGACACACAATGAACCAAACAGATAATTGATTGAAATATAAAAAGCAAGATAAGTTCTAAATACCTCTATTCACCAATAAATATTTAAGATAACATAGAAAATACATGGAGAGAGACACAAAAGCAAACGTTGGTCCTCTAACACTCTTGTGTTTTGATGTCCAGCGATGGAGTTCAGGAATGTCGACTGGACAGAAACAGAATAAGAAACCAGGCAGTCGCCGTCGCCCCAAGCTCCTGGGCTTCTCTCATGAAGTTCATTTAACTTTAACGAAAAACTCAAAATTATTCATCAAATACAGTTGTTCATTGATCTGGGTGTAAATAGCGCCGCCACGTCTCAGGTGGAAAGAGGAACTGCAGGCTGAGGAGCCTCATCACAAACTGTGCTAAACTGTGGTCTTTTCGTTAAAATCGTTTTAAGACAAAGTTTAATTAAATGAAGGAACCAAAACAGAGAGATGACCTTGAATGAGGTATTTTATTGATGAGGTTTTGTTTGGTGTTATGGGTCTTCAGACCGGGTCTCTGGGTTTGGAGAAGGAGCCCAGCTGCTTGGTGTTCTGGTCCCGGAGCTGGTCCAGCTGTCTTTGGCCCCGCCGGTATAGGTATTCAATATGCATCACGTCCGTCTTCTTGATGCGAGCGTTCTCTCGGAACTCGTCCTGGATCCTCGGGAGGAAGCCCGGTTTGTCTCGGCCGGCCCGCAGGAACTGTCGGTACAGAGCCAGGATCTGTTTCTGCAGCTTACTGTGACGGGACATCACGAGTTCAGGACCTGGTCTGGGATCAGTCACCACGTGGGAGCTAGGCATACATTCTGGCAGGCTGCAGTCCCTCTGCTGTCCACCAGGAGACACTGACGCTGAAGTAAACAGAGGACCACAAGTGCACAGAGCAACACAGTCAAGAAATTGAATCTGAGACCAACAGTACGGTGGCCCAGAAGGGCCAACAGCACAACACAACTGCAAAAGCCACAACACACCAACAATAATCCACAACAGCTAAAATCCACAATGGAATTGAGCAGTGGACTGACTATTTTCATTCAGGAGAGTTCAATGACACATAAGTATAACGCCACATCTATATTATTATCAAATTGTATGCAGGAGTTTTGGGTTTTAGATCAATGAGTGTCAGCAGTGTGGCTTTCAATGTAACTGCAGCTCCTGGGAGCTCACGGCTTCCCACAGCGGCTGAGAACTGGAGCCACAGCCACAACTTCCGCGTGTTTCGTGCCACAAAATATTGTCCTCCGAAAACAAAACTTGTTCCCTGACCGCTGCACACTTTAGTGGCTATTTGCTGGTCTGTTGGTCTTTGCAGTTGTGTTATGCTATTGGTCCTTCTGGGCCACCGTGCAATAGCCATTCTACACATATATGCACACACAGATAAAAAAAATATATATATATAACACAGACATAAATATACACACACATATGTGTACATATAGACAATTATATGTGTATATGTACATATATGTATACATATATAGCATGCTGATTTATCTGATTTTAAATCCACTCACACTCATTCTCACTCACACACATACACTCACTCTCACTCTCACAGACGCGCGCGCGCGCACACACACACACACACACACACACCTGTTTCACCTGTTTATCTGAAGCTTACCTGCTGACTTCAGTTAGTCCTCTTTCTTTAGCCTGTTAGCTCGTCTGTGACCTCACACGTTACATACATGAACACAGGAAACACATTTTCTTTCCACAATAAAACCTTTACCGTCAGACACGGACAGTTTGAGGAATTAAACTTGTTCATAAGATATTAACAATATTTACGAGACATCAAACATTCGGAGTCTAAAAATTACCAGGCGTTTGTCTTAAATCAGTATTTGCGATTAAATGAGCCGAAGGTGAATTTTAAACAGCTCTGAGATTTTACTGCAGCAGGTCTTCTCATACAGGAAACGGAAGTGACGTTCTTCTCAGATGTCAAAACAGAGAGGCGGAGCTATGTGAACAGGTCCGTGCACGCGCGTCATTTCTCTAGTTCTCATTTTACACTCCTTGATTTAAATAATCGAATCCCTACCTGTTGGTGTTATGTTTTGTTGGTAACTGAGTACTTTTACTCCGTTACTTCTACTCCTCCGGAATAGAATACATAGTTTAACCCTTCATTAACCTGGCTCCGGTGTTTCTGGATTAACTGGTTATCCTTTTAACTGGTGACCAACTTCCTGTATTGTCTCTAGTCCCTGTTATTAGACTGTCCCCCTTCAGTGGTGACTGTCCACTAACAGTGGTGGCTATGATATAGGAACAATAAAGGTTTGGTTATAGGTTTAAGGTCTGTCTGGTGATCCAGAGGCGGTGGAGAACATGGACGGGAGGGAGGAGGAGATGCATCAGGAGGAGCAGAAGGTGGAGGAGCAGGTGGAGGGTCTCCTCAGGGGTCAGGGGTCAGAGGTCACAAGCTGTGACATCGGGCTGGATCAGAGCAAACCTGCGACTCTGAAGAAGAACGTGACCTACATCGTCTGTGCCGTCATCTTCAATGAGAAGGTGAGCAGATAGGAGGAGGTGGTGCTCCTCCAGGAGGTGGTGCTCATGTGTTCTCCTGGTGTTCTCCTTCAGGAGGAGGTGCTCATGGTGCAGGAGGCCAAGCAGGACTGTTACAAGCAGTGGTACCTTCCCGCCGGTCGAGTGGAGGTTGGGGAGAACCTGGAGGAGGCGCTGAGGAGGGAGGTGAGTCTTAACTCAATGTCATCATGTTCCCTCTACGTCCTAATGTTCCCTCAACATTCTCATGTTCCCTCAAAATTCTCATGTTCCCTCAATGTGTGTGTGCAGGTGAAGGAGGAGGCGGGGTTTGACTGCCAGCCAATCACATTGCTGCTGATCCAGGAGCAGGGACCTCAGTGGATCCGCTTCATCTTCCTGGCCGAGGTCACAGGTCAGAGGTCACTGTCTTTACGCACAAGGTCAGGTGAATAGGCTTTCAGGTTTCACAGTGACGTTTCTTCCCATGTTTCAGACGGAACGTTGAAGACGCCATCAGCTGCAGATCAGGAATCTCTTCAGGCGACTTGGTGGAACAGAAGCTCTGAACTCAACCTGCGAGGACGAGACATCCTGAGACTCATCGATTGTGGCCTCAAGTAGGACCAGAACCTTAAGACCAACAACACCTCTAGCTTCAGAAAACTTCTTTGTTTGCTCACCTGCTCCTGGTGCTGCCTTCAGGTACCGTGAGAATCCCTGGCACCCCGTCACGCTGCCTCTGGACATGGGCTGCAGACATGTGGTCCAGAGACTGGTCCTAGTCTTCATTGACCCTGAGGAGCAGATCTGGATCCTGCTGGTCCAAGGTAAGTCTGTGGTATTAGCCTGGTGGTGTCCCCACCCCTGTCCTGACCCCGCCCCTGTCCTCTGTCTTGCAGACCCAGCACCCCACCTGCCTACCGCTGCGGCCCTGAGGACCCATGCTGTGACGTGGGCGGCCAACATGGTTGTCCAGGACGCCGTGCGGGACTCGTACTATGACTACGACGTGAACACGCTGGGCGTCCTCAGCCTGCAGCACAGTGGCCGGCAGCACGGCCGCACAGACGGCATCTGCTTCAACACGCTGGTGGTCCTGATGCCTGACCACGTGCGGCGGGATGAGGACGGACAAAAGGTGGCGAGCCCAAAGCCGGCACGACCACCGCCCGTCCAGAATACACGCTACATCTGGTACCGAGTCCGGAAACAAACATTACGAGACAGACTGCTGGAAGTCAGCAAAAATACATCACTGTTACCGATCCATAGTCTGTACTGACCTGCTAGCATCCGGTTAGCATCATATTGTTATGTCCACAGTTTAATACTGACCTGTTAGCATCCCATTAGCATCATGTTAGCATGAGGTGGAACTTAGAAATCCACCCAAACATTTCTATTGGCTGGAGAAGGAGGAGACGCCCCCATGTCCAGGATGACATCATCGGATGATTGATGTGTTTTCACGGTAATGTTTGACCAAAGCAGAACCTTCTGGAGAACCTGAGAAGAACCAAACGGTTCTCCTTGGTTATCCTCCTCTGACTCATTCTACTCAGCAGAAATAAACCAGCGACTTCCTCGTGATCAACTGAACTCACAGGTTTATCTTTAAATTCATCTCGTGAACGAACAGATCTGCAGCTCGGAGTCTTCGAACACTTCCTATAAGCTTGCTAACATGAGTTGTCACCACCGCTACTAACACCTGTTAGCTGTTAGCTGTGAGAGAGTGAACAACCAGGAGAGACTTTCAGGAGTTTATTTAGTCAGAACATTAGGACGTGTGTGTGTGTGTATGTATGTGTGTGTGTTCTGCTCCTCAGTTGTGAGTCTCGGTCTTGGTTCTCCTCGTAAAGGCCTCATTCAGGTTCTTCAGGTGTTTGTTTCGGTTCTCAAGACGGACGTGCCACTGTTCTCTCAGCCTACACACACACAAACACACGCACACACACACACAAGACTGATTTATCAAAACATTTTTCACATTCAACCTGTAGGCTATTTCGGGAAATTTTTTGTGTGTGTGTGTGCGTGTGTGTGTGTGTGTGTGTAGGTCAGGAGGATTATCAGCAGCTCGGGGAACAAATGGAATAATCTGGAAAACTCGACTGGAAGGTGACGGAGAGACGAAGAGAACAGCTGACAGCTTGGCTTCAGTTACACATGTGCACTCACACACATACACACACAGGCTGCTGTTTCTTGCTTAATGATGCTAATGCTACCTCACGACATTGAACACATCAATCGATGAGCCAACGGCAGAAAGGGGGCGTGGCCCCAGCCTGTGGGGTGTGTCTGCAGCTGGTTCGCAGCAGATTCCATTGTGGTTCTCAGCTGGTTCTCAGCTGGTTTTCAGCAGGTTCCCTTGTGGTTCTCAGCTGGTTCCCTCATGGAACTTTCTCGTGAAAGGAACATGTTTTTCAGCTCATCTGCTCGTCGTTCTGAGAGAGTCGGAGACGGAGTAAAAATACTCTGCTGGCGGTTCTGAGGTGTAATTTGATTTGAGTGTCGGCTCGTCGGCGAACAAACTCGTGAAGTCGACGTTCTGCTGGCAGCCATCAGTCGTCAGCCAGATTATCACCCGGCCTGGCTGGGGGCAGTAACGGATAGCCGGGGGGATTAGGTGCTACATGGCACTGATAGGAGGAGGATTAGGGCAACGGGGTAACGGAGAGCAGGGGGCAATGAGAGGGGGGTTAGAGAGGGGATGAACCAGGAGAAGGCCAGAGACAAGAAGAGCCATGTAATCACTCTGGAAGTCAACTTTAGCCCAACGGCCACACAAATTACCCCTCAGACCACAAATTACCCAGCAGATTACAAATTACCCCTCACACCACAAATGACCCCTCACACCACAGTCGGCAGAAGAATGGGCAAGTCAATTTCTAAGATATCTGATTGGTCAGGGGTCGGAGCTTTGACATGGATTGATCTGTGATCAAGAACTCAATCTGGCCTGGAGCCTTTTAGAGGTTAAGTCAGTTACCATTGTGATTTATCCCGGTAAAAAGTGAACCAGCGTCACAGTATGGAAAACCTGAATTAATCTTGAAGTTAATCCAGAATATAAACCAGAGTTAATCCTGATATTATTCCAGAAAAGGCTTTGGCTGTAGCAGTAGTGCTACTTTTAGCCTGGTCAATGTGTTTGATAACGTACTTCGTGTAAACGCTGATCAGGATACAGAATGTCTGGGAGAGTTAATCCAGGCAACAGAGATATCCTGGTATATTAATCCAAGTAACAGAGATATCCTGGTATGTTTATCCAGTTAACGGAGAGATATCCTGGTATTTTAATCTCGGTCACAGAGATATCTGGTATGTTTTATCCTGGGTCGTAGGCCTATGGTCTTGCACGGATTGAGTTGTTGCTTTGTTACCTCCGACAAGGAGGTTATGTTTTTGCCAGGGTTTGTCTGTCTGCCAGCAGGATTACACAAAAACCCCTGAAGGGATCTTCCTGAAAAAAATCCAGAAGATGTGTCTTGACCCAACTTGGATTCCATTCAATTTTGAGAGTGATCCGGATAACCATCTGGATACAAAAAAATATCAAAGATCTTGTTTTTCCCCTTTACTTATCATTGAGCAGTTTAAATATATATATATATATCTCTTGGAGATCATATCTGATTGACTTTTTTTCAAATTACAGATCACTGAAAATTCAGTGATGTGTAGGATGGTCATATCTAGTAGGGTGCAACATTTCATCTGGATCGGATCCAGAATAAGGTCAGGAAACATTCTGGAAGTTAACATTGGAAACCACATTTACCATTTTAAAAAATCAGAACTCATTGAATTTTGTTTCGATTCTCTTAAAATTTGACATGTACATTTGGAGGATCATTGCCCTGAATTGTGACAAAACTTTTTTGGTTCCAATCCAGATTAACGATATGACGGTACTTTGACTTTGGGAAATGTTAACACTGCAAACACCATTTGGTGGAGGTCTGCTCTCTGAGTGCTTTTTTGTTATTGTTGTCCTTATTGTATTGTTGTTGTTATTGTTGTGTTTTTGTTGTTGTTATGTGTGACCTGCTGAGCGCGCTCCTGTTCATCCTCTCCTCTTCCGTCTCTGCATTTCGACTCTCATTGTCGATTCTTTTCTCCCAGAAAGTTTTAATGTGAAGACGATCGTGAATCAGAGCAGCATTCATCTAAAATACATAAACACATACACACACACACACACACACAGTGTGAGTCTATTTATAGAAATTTGATATTTGTATTTTTAGTCTTTAAATAACTTTTAAATCTATTAATTTGTATCAATATTCCCAGAATATAAACTTCCTGTTCCAGCAGCTGATTCGATTTGCACAAAGATCCTTCACGCTCCGTTTGTCACAAATTATATGCAGGAGTATTCAAAAGGAGATGTTAATCTGCAAGTTACTTAACGACTTCATGTCGTTAAAAACACACACTTCACAACACACTCCAATAAAAAAACTTCACGAACCTTCAGTTTGAGCCGAGAGACCGAAGAGACACGGCGCAGACACACAACTGACCAAGGGGACGGAGAGGGTGTGTGTGTTTGTGTTAAATGTTTTACAAGTGAACAGTAAATCTGATCATGTTGAACACTCCTCGTCTGTCGCCTCCTCCTTCTCTGTGAACTTCACTGTAGTGAGAGCTGACAGGATGTGTGTGTGTGTGTGTGTGCGCGCGCGTGCGTGCGTGCGTGTGTGGGTGACTGAGTGATGGACATGAATGAACAGGGGATGGGTGGACGATGAGCTCACAGTCTGATGAGCGGATGGACGGTCAACTGAACTATAAACGAGGTGTCAGGCGGAGGATCAGCGCCACGTTCCAGAAGCTTCTAGCAGCTTCAGTGTCACCTTCAAGTCATCGCTCAGGTCGTGTTTCCTCTTCCCTGCAGAGGCACTCGGCTATCTGGGAAGATGTGGACTCCACCCCTGTAAGATGGGAATACCAAGTCCAAAATGGGGGAGTTCCTCCAACATTCAGATTGGAAACCTTCTGCGTCGGCAATGTGGAACTCAGGTTCTCACGTGTTTCACCGCTGAGGAAGCATTTTACTGGGAACCTGGAACAGGATGATCTTGATGGGTCAGATGGTTGTTGGGAACCAGGAACAGAAATATCTTGATGGGGCAGATCATGGTTGCGTGCCACCGCCTTAAAATGGCTTCTTGTACCAGGTCTTGGTCCTTGATGTTTTCAGTTGGTGGGATGTTGTAGCCTCTCTTCCCAGGATATCATGAGTTCTGTGATGATGACCGTTTCGTGCCAACAGATAAAACGACCATGTCTGGTTTGAGCGACGTCACTGCCACTCCCTGTCGGAACACAAGTTCCTCTTCTGTTCCTCGTCAGTAACTGGTTATTGGCCAATGTATAGTTTTCTTCAAGGCCTTGTCCCTTTCATGGATGGTAGAGGAGGAAAATACTCAGAGAGGGATGCTAACTGCTATTTAAGCATGCTAGTCACAGCTACTGTGAATACATACTAATCCTAATGCTAATGCTAATGCTACCTGTTTTAGGAGTGAGTTCAGGTTAACGAGGCTCCGCCTTCAGGCAACTGGAGGTTAGTGAAATATTAACAGACTCTGCTGCCTATTTTTATCTTCGATTAACGAGCTGACGAGTAACAGTAACTGTGTGTGTGTGTGCGTGTGTGTGTGAAAGAAGCCATCAGCGGCCTGAGAATTCATCATGTCATCAAGGCTCCTCGTAAAGATGGAAATACAAACAGACTCTAGCAGCATCACACCGGGATATGGTTTAAATATCACGCGCACACACACACACACACACACACACGTACACAGAGTCAGAAAACATCATTTGTGATGTCATGATATTCTTGGTCCAATCAGTTGTCGAGAGACGGAAGGTATGTTGGAAGGAAGAGGAAGAATCCTACCCCCC